>JAAIXJ010000042.1:168620-212368 GCA_013403705.1 Heliconius hermathena | reverse complement strand
GAAAAAAATAAGAGACAGACTATAAGTAGTGTGGACTAAGGAAATTAAATATATTTTTACTTCAATAAAAGTATAATATCTGAAATTAACCTAAAGCGCTATTTTATACTTTATACTTGTGCAAAAATTCAATTGTTTATCTTAACAAATAAAAAAGTTATCGATTTTTGATCTGATACAGACCTCAATTGCCCATAGTGCGACTGGCCTCTTTCATTTAAACCTCATATTAGATTAGGTGGGTTGCGCATAAATGTTTAATCCGTAATTTTATAGCGGCGGCCATATTAATAGATGTGTCTCTATATACATACTAGCTTTTAGTTGCGACTTCGCCCACGTGGTCAAATGGAATAACTAAGTCTTGTGTTTGACACATGCCACGTTTCAAGTTCTGGAGATACAACTAACTCTCTTTCAGGGACAGTGAGTAACGTTGAAATGATTAAGGTGATGTGATAATAAATTTACTTTATTGCACAATAAAAAAAACATAACATACAAACTTACAATTCAGCGGTCTTATCGCTTAAAGTGATCTCTTCCAGGCAACCTTTGAATGTTGGAATTGTATAAAAGTGGGCTGTGCGTTAAATAGATTATTTACATACATTTTACTATAACAGCATTTAATGCGCGCGTGTTTAATGTAGTAGTAAAAAAAATATTTGTGAAATATTCTTTCTACAGCCTGTGAAAGTTAATATTAATCACCATTTAAGTGCATTAGTCAATTTACGTTTATAGCTTGTTTTACATTTATAGCTTTATAAAATTCTAATATTTATAGTACTCCATAAATAATGTCTGGTTATAGTAGACTGGTAAAAAGTACAAACATTTATATGTAAACATACTAAAAAATCGATTTAAATGTAGTCAATTCTCGTAACAAGAATAACAATTTTTACTGTTTCATGATTCGAGTACATTTTTTAACATGTTGTCATTGAGCTAGGCCTATGAAACTTTCAGTGATTATTCTATACTAATGTAAGGTGTTTTTAAAATTACTTCTGGAAAAAAATAAAAAAATCAAAAAATTTAATCAGCTTCACGCTGTATCCCGCACACAGCAGGGTAGGCAGAGGGAACCTTGCGATAAGACACTTCGTTCCCCAGTTTAAGGCGAGTTCTGGAGGCATGGCCTGTTAAGTGGCGGAGTGGCGCTTTGCCTGGACACCAGAGCGAGGAAAATAAATGGATGAAATTTTTCTGGAAAATCACCAGTAACTCTTATGTGCTACAGCCCTTGAAAGTAAAAAAAATGCTTATTTAAAAATAATTTTTGTTTCCATGTTATTTCCAAGATTTATAAGCTGACACTTTTGACATATTACATTATACAAAAGGCGTGTTGCGGTATTTTGAGAAACAAAAAATCCCGAGCGCAGACTCAAGAGTCGGACTGTATTTGCCTGTTATCTTCAAGAATCCATTTTTTTCCAAAAAAACACAAATTATCAAATATCTGCGGAACAACTGAAGATCGGCTAACATCGTGAACATCGTGAAATGAGAAAAAAAGTCCTACGTCTAAACTATTGACATATCTTAATATTTTTTATTACGTATAGTTTTGAAAAATGTTTGTCGCAGAGTATGAATACGGAACGTCAAGTTGTTTGACTTGAGTGTATTCGGAGGATGGCAACACTGTCAGTTGTCAATGTCAATTGTCAGCTCTTATGATCAGCTCACGTCAGGAGGACGTGGTGAATGAAGCGTCGTTCTTATAATAATGGGAACGAGCGATGCGGATTTCACTTCTCATTCGAGTGACAATCAATCATTCGAGTGACAATCAATCATTCGAGTGTAAGACGTCATTTGACTTCACCGCGTTCCGAGTATGAAGGAAGACCTAACAAGTCAGGACTGCCTACCCAGGCTTACGTGCCCCGTTTCATTAAATATTTACTTACATAACTTCACGCTTTATCCCTAGCGGAGTAGTCAGAGAGAACGGAGCGCCAAACGCTACGGTCTCTACATACCTCTTTCGCCTCGTCCACTGTCATCAACCTCTTCATACATGCCCTTCGGGGGATCCTCATACTTTTTACGTGACCTTCCTCCAGTATCTTTGACACTGTATTTTCGAAGGTCAACCGACGTTCTATACTGAACATACTTCCCAAATATACCACTTCATTCACTTGTCTAATATTTTACCATTTACACTGATTTTGCATTCAGTTCTTTGTTCATCTCTTCCAAAAATCAGGACCTTTGTCTTATTCGCATTGAGACTTAGACCATTATTTTCACACACTTCTTTCAGAGTGGTGACCAGTGCCTGGAACTCGCATTTTGATGATGCAATAAGCACTGCATCATCTACGTACAGCAGGCAATTTTGGCACTTTGTTTCACTCCTTGGAGACTAATATATAGAATATTTAAAAGTATTAAAATTAAAAATAACACCAAATTTAATCTATACTATAATAAAATAGTAAAAAAATAAAAAAAAAAATGCAAATGCAATGTTATGCAAAGATACTCGTATATGCTGTCGCCGAGTTTTATTTAGATTTTAAAAGATTATAATATATATCGCGCACAATTTATTTAACATACTTAAAGATTAATACTATACCGTTGAAAATAGTTTCGCAATTATCCCTTATTTATATAACATTACGGTGCATTTATTAAGTTAGTCTTACATAACCAAATAACAAAAATAATGAGCGTCATCGAACAGCGAGCGCTGCAGAAATAATACAATATATGCAAGTACATCGTAGTACAAAAATATCCAATTTAATAAAAGTCCGCGACACCGTATTTTATAAATTAATCACATTAAGGCATTTTGTGACAAAAAATATATGATAATTGCAAAGTTTCCGTTGCACTGACGGTTTCTTATAAATAAAACTGCGATTTCAAAACATTCATTTGAAAAAAAAAAACAATTAATTAATTTTATAATTTTTGTCCCTTTCTGTCCGTCTTTCTATTTCCCCGAGCTAATATCCAGAACAGCTGAACTTATTTTTATGGGACTCTCGGAGACCGATAATCCCCTCTGGATTACGGAGCAACACATAATCTACCTTTTATCCCGGAATTACCACGGGAGAGGGATTTACCCGGAAAAAACGTTTTTACACTACTTTTAACTAATGAAATAAATAAACATTTTTCTATATTAAATATGATAATTTTTGCTAGCAATATCAAATAAAATCCCAAAAGATTTATATTACGATTTATTAGTGTATAATAACGGTATAGATAACTGAACTGATATAACCAACCATTTATTCCTAAATACTCTTAAATAACATTAAATAAAAAGCAGCTGGATATGCTTAAACCACACCAAGAAATAAAAAAAATGAACTCATTTACTATTTTTAACATATTTAAAGTGTTTTTCCACACTTAGGAAAGAAAAATACTTATTTACAATAGAAAACGTATAAAAATTTGAACGTAGCGGGATTCGAACCCGCGTCCCCTGGAAACCGACCAGAATCCCGCTGCGTTCAAATTTTTATACGTTTTCTAAATATATAACTAATTCACTACTCGAGAGAGAGAGAACCAAAGGAAAATATAAATTACTAATAAACAGCAAATAACCACATAAAAACAGAAAGATTTAGATCGAAAATGTATGAAAATTTACAAAACCGTCAAAGTCATCGTGTGCCCGTTCGGCGGCTCGTAGGCTAGATCATTTTGAATATATGATATCTCTTTAAGTATTTATTAGAATGATGTACAGTAAACTATAATTTCGATCTAGAAAGATATGCTAAAGGTGACTATTATATTTATATTGATGAGGATGAATACCAAATTATAGAAAAAAACATTTAAAATAACCCGGTTAATTTAAATCAAATATATTAAAATGGTTTCTGTGGCTCAACCTTCAGAGATAAACATATACAATCGCCGACTTTTTAATGGACAATATTTTTGTAAAATATTCTTTGTATGTGTCTCATAAGCTTGAGTCAGCGCACGCCATATAAGCGTTCAGAAAGCTCATATTGGGCGACCTTTTCTTAAAACAACAAAATTCTTTGCTGCTTAGCGACGGTTGTAATTAACATGGCAGAATAAACTGCATGTCAAATTGAAAAGTATTTTAGTATATTCATATAAATATCGAGAATATTACAAATATGATAAACGACTATCCTAAGACCCTCNTAAGGAAAAAAATATAATATAAGAAAATAATTAACAACTTACCACAAATATTATTTACAATACACTAAAAACTAATATTAATAATTATGAAACAAAAATTAACATGAAATGCTATTGATAACAATGGAAAAAAGAATTTAAACACAGAGCTTCCAAATCGTGTATTGACTACATCAAACGCGATCTGACAGTCGTAAATACTTTAAATTATTAAAATAAATATAACTGTATACCTATTTGACAATATATACTTTTGTACATACGTTACCGTTCAAAAGTATTTGAACACCTGTATATTTTTATTACGAAAACTAAACGAAAAAAAAGCATTTAAATATATTTATTTTTATTTGTTCTTTAGAAGCCATCACCAAGTTATTGACATTAAAAATTTGTTCACAATATTATTGTGTAAAAATTTCTTTTCGTTTAGAAGTGTTTTGAGTATTTTTATTTTTTAAATACTATTTTAAACTCAGGTTTTGTTTTCCGATTATTTTGTATAATATCTTACGTAAATTTATAGCAAAGTTATACCTTTGTTGTCTAGTCTTATACTTTAAGGTATTTAACAAATTCGTTTTCATTAATATTTTGAGAAAAACTAAAGAATATTCCTTAGATATCTTCACAAATCCAATAAAAGTATACGCGAAACTTCGGATGGTACCACTATTATTTGTATACAAAGTATGGAAGAAATTCAAGGTTTATTAAAGTACAACTACCAATTACTGTCATTCAGATAGACCTAGGGCCTTTAAGTAAAGATTTAAGCACAGTAATAAAAGGTAAGCGTAATAGGTTCTTGACTGCATCCGAAATAGCATCAGACCTTTATGTAGGGCTCTGTAAACCTGTAATTGTGAATACAAGTAAGATAAGATTCATTTATGCTGGATTGAAAGGCTTAAGAGTGGTTTTGATGCTGCTCTATCCATAGCAGCTCTCAACTGATGAGTTATGACAGATAACGTAAGAGTTATTAATAAAAAAAGAACTAAATAGGACCAGATAACATCAAAATTATATAGGAGTAAATGTTGACAGGTTCATTTTTTTCTTTGGAGCCATGAATTGGAATTCAAGATATTTGATTCCAAGAGAAGCGTATTTATCCACCATCTACGTAGCGTATTTATTCACATGATTTGAAGCTGTTTTGGTGGTTCTGCTGTGGGAGATATTGTGAGAATACAGGGAATACTAAATCTTGTACCTTCTGGAATTCGACTTATTAGTCTAGAGTTTCACTTTCAGCATGATAATGACTCCAAAAACACACTCCAGCTATGTACATATTCATCCGAAGCAAAAGAAAAGCAAAATAATTTAAACATCAATGCCAATGTCCCCCTCATCTATAGATTTGATTCCGATAGAATTATTGTGGGATGGACTAAAAATATACGTACGGAAATGTTGTTCTATTTCTCACGGACACCTAAACAGACTATTATAAGATGAATGCCGAAATATATAATAATACCGTCTAAAAATCTAATAATTAGTAGAGCGTTTACATAACATTCATCAGGCTGTAATTAAAAGTAGAGAAAGTGATATATACGACGCAAAAATATGATTGATTTTATTATAGTTGTATATTGCTAGTAATGGTAGGTTTAATTATCTCCATTAATATCGTTTTTCCTGGATGTTCCAATGCTTTTGAACGGTAGTGTACATGTTGCTATGGCAACGTATATATTAAGTGTCAGTGGCACTTTAAATGTATTTAAAACGGAAAATTATACAAAGCTGAATGACGTGCAATGTTATCATAAACATGTAAATGATACTCCGCGATAGTATTATAAACAATTTTTTACAGTTTTCTTCACTGTATATATAAAACAAAATGCGCAAGAATCGAGCTTATGGTCACAAAAATATAATTATTTAGTTTTTAGAATTTTTTTTGGATGGTTTCCAAGAGGCGCGGGTTCTAATACCGCTACGTGCAAATTTTTCTTTCCTAAGTGACAGTTTAAAATTGATAAAAATACAATTATTTATTTTATTAATTAATCGTACAATGCTTAAGTAACGAGTAATACCACAAATATATAGCAATATATAGCAATTTTGCAATTACTACATTATTATTTTATGTGTACAATCAATTTTTTTGTCGAATGTGTATAAAATTTTATATAGCTTAAGGTTTGTTATGATGGACTTACTCTAATTGAGTAGTTAATAAACATTAAAATGTGCACTTTATATTCGCTTTTATTAAAAGGAAACTGAATACGTTGAACAACCTTAAAACTGGTAGACTCCGCTTTACTTATAGTGAGTTGTAAAATTGTTAGTATTGAAGTAGTAGTAAAGGCAACTAGAACATGAAAAGTGGATTAGAATAAAATTAGCTTAGAATTTTATCAGTATTCTCGTAAGTTAAGTCGACTTAATAGTTTATTTAAATTTATTTCAATAGTTATTATAAATTTATTTTAATAGTTGTCAATTTTAAGTGCAATTGGCTTAACATGAATAAATATATCCGAACACAAATTCTTATAGTTGCGTGTGGTAAGTATTTTTTTTTATAATATATAGTTTTAATTTTTATAAGGGAGAAATTTTTAATATAATATTTTTTTACCTATATTATAGGATATTCGAGTAGGTATTAGTGTTTAAATATAAAAGTTAAACATTAGAACGAGGCATAGCAAGATTATTATTTATTTTGTTTGTGATTATTAAATACTAGCGGCCCATTAATACACACCTCTAATTCTTGTTGCATTTGCCAACACATTGGTTATGTAATTTATACATTCAATCATTATTCATAATTCTGAAAAAATCCATGCACTACGTGGCTGCTTGAAAGGATATCATCAGCGGCAAGGCCCCCTGCAGGATTGGAACCTCGGCTTACGGCCGTTGAATTATTTTAATTTTACATTCTCTCAAAAAGTATACATCCAAATTACATGCTATAAAAACCGAAGCTTGTCTTTATAATATTTCCCTGATGTTGGAATAGCTTTCATTCATAAGTTTCAATATCTTTGTCAAATAGAAAACATTGAAATATCACCTTACAATTTTCAATTATCTTTTGTTACAAAATGTCTTATTGTGACTTATTTATAAGATATATTGGATGTCGCGGATTAGGTAGTAAATCTGAAAATGGAAATATTGGAGTATGTTGGTAGAACTTTAGGGATTGCATGAAGGAAGCAGCGACAGGGGTATATGGTAATTCAGCAGGAGCAAACGGAGTTACTGCCGAGATGATCAAATATGGTGGGCCACGCGTCTTGGACAGTATTTGTGTAATTTATGTTGGAAATCGGGGAGGTCCCAGAAGATTGGCGAGGTACAGTCATCGTGCCTTTGTACAACGGCAAAGATTCACAGATAGACTGCGTAAGCCTGTCATTAGCTTGAGTAGTAAAGTTTATGCTAAAGTATTAGCGAGAAGAATGCCAGAGAGATCTGAAAATCTCATGTGGGAGGCTCGAGAAGGCTTTACATCTGGAAGAGGGTGTATGGATCAGATCTTTTCCCTCCACATGATCACAGAAAGCTTGGCCGTTAACCAAAAAGTTTTCTGTGCTTTTGTGGACGTGGATAAGGCATTTGATAGAGTTGTGAGAACGAAATTATGGGAGCCCTAAAGTAAACGAAATTATGGGAGCCCTAAATACCTAAGTACAATGTGAGCGGACCCTTGCTGCAGGCAGCAAAGTCTTTTTACAGAGATCATTCAGCCTGCGTGCGAGTGTTCGAAACAGTCGAATGTTAATCAAGGATGTGCCACGTCACCTTGGTTGTTGAATTTTGTATTTGGATAGCTGTCTTCAAGGAGTGAAACAAAGTAACATGGGAGCATGGAAAGCAGGTGATTTGAGTGTAAATTGCCTGCTGTACGCAGATGATGCAGTGCTCATTGCATCCCTTACGCAATATGACCGCGTGCCCCGCCTCCATTGTTTATTTTTACAGTTTATTTTGCCTATTCACTTGCACTGAGCTAATCGGCCATTATACGGAGTCCTTTCTCATAAAGTTTTCCGTCCTCTTAAGATTCAATATATGTTAATGTTTATGTTTAGTTCGCTATGTAAATTTTTATCTAAATATATTAGATATAAGTAGTATGGATTCGTTGGTTCTGGCGCAAGCGCCAGNGGCACAGGGAACCTAATATTAAGACACTCCGTTCCCCACTTGCTGCCGAATTCTGGAGGCATTGCGTGTTGAGTGGCAGAATTCAACGCCGCGCTTTGCCTCGACACCAGAGCGAAGAAATGGGAAAATAAATTTAAGTAAATATTTCATCCCCTCGAGTGGGGACCGAACCCACAACCAGTCGGCTTAACAGTCACATTTTGTACCCCTGCGCCATGACTGGCCTCATTAGATACATCATACTATATAAGTTATAACAATATTAAATTATAAGCTACTAAACTCTAACACCTTTGTATTATATAATTATAGTATTATATTAACCCTCTGTTAAGTATATAATGTATATATTGATTTTTATTTTATTTACTTTATAGGTAAAGGCAATTTTTAACAGGATTTTTTAACATGAATTTTCCTACTATGTAAAATTATCTCTTTTTTACCGTACAACCTCCTTCGTGTCTTTTCTATACAACGTGGTATTGACAAAGTGATGTGTGCTCAACTGGCACGCTAGGAACGCCATCATTAAAGAACCATATCATACCAGTTTATTTTGTAGTTTCTTTGTCGATCAAGTTATACTCTTCACCGGCAAAATAAATTGCGATATAATAATTACCTTTATTGTTTTGTGCTCATTGACTTACATTAATATATCGTGTATATAAAGCACATAATGTATGTTTTATTTTGATTTAGTACGTGTGTATCGTCAATACCGTGTTCATGTAAACTGTGCTCCTTTTTGTTATTAAGAATTTTGACTTCTTGTTGAATTAACCTTGAGAATGTCGAATACATCGATTGAGGTGTCGCCATAAAGAACATTCGACCGGCGGAGCCGATGTATTATTCGTTCTATTTTGATACCTACAAGCCGAGAGGTATCTTTTGGAATAAGTGTTCAGTTCAATAATCAACATATTACAGTCATAGATAACATGCGGGATACAGCGCGAAGCTGAAAAGAAACAGTAAACGAAATATGTTGTTGTATATGATAGAGGCCAGTCGTGGCGCAGTGGTACGAGGTGTGACTGTAAAACCGGCTGGTTGTGGGTTCGATCCCCACTCGAGGAGATGAAATATTTACTTAAATTTGTATTTCCATTTCTTCGCTCTGGTGTCGAGGTTAACGCGGCGTTGAGTTCTGCCACTCAACACACTATGCCTCCAGAATTCGGCAAAAAGTGGGGAACGGGGTGTCCTAGTGTTAACTAGGTTCCCTCTGCCTACCCTGCTTTGTGCGGGATACAGCGTGAAGCTGATTGATTTATTTATTATTTTATATGTTAGTATAGGTTAAGTACCTATAATTAAAAATCGCCAATCAAACAACTTATCTTAATTTTTAAGTCCGGTTATTTCGATTTTGAGGTTATGTTATATTTCGTTAACTTCAGAACCATGGGGGTCCTGAAGTTAACGAAATTTATCTTAAAAATAATTAAAAAATTAAAAAAGCTGATCTCAAAAATAATTATTGGGAGATAGTAATTGGTTAATGATTCATCGTCTAAAACAAGTTTCAACTTGATGCATATACATATACGTTCATGGGTATTCTCCTTTGTTTATTTCCTAGCACAAAACAAAGCGCGGCGTTGAAGTCCGATGCTTTACACGTTATGTCTCGAAAATTTGGGTTTGCGAAAGTCTTAATACTCTGCCTTGACTGTTATGCGCTAACGTACTAAGATTTTCATAATTTTAAAAGATTTTCGATATCTTTGTAAGATTTGGTTTCTCTTTTCAGTCAACATAGGACAATTCATAGATGGCTACAGCGTGGGATGGTCGGCGCCGATAATACCAAAACTTCAAAATCGAAATGAAACACCTCTACCTAACATTATTACAGATTTAGAAGCTTGTTGGATAGGGTCTTTATTGTACGTTGGAGCTATTGTGGGTAAGTTTTTAAAAGAATTGAAAATCTAGTAAAATAACTCTCTGTTACAGTACAGTTACAGTAGCAGTACTTTAACGAAGGGGAGAGCCCCTTCGTTAAAGTACTGCTACTGTATAATTTTTAACATTCTTTTAGCTACTGTATAATATTTTTACATTTTTTTCGTTTCACGCTGCATTCCGTTCAAAGCAGATACGTACAGAGGGTAGGCAGATGGAATTTAGTGTTAAGAGACTTCGTTCTCATTAAGACATTTCCGTTCCCCACTTTCCACTGAATTCTTATGGCGTTGCGCGTTTATTGGTGGAACTCAAAGAGCAAGGAAATGAAAATATTACTTAAATATTTCATTTTCCCGAATGGGAATCAAACCTACTACCGTCACGCTTACAGTCGCACGCTTGCACAACTATACGGTACTATACGTAGTATCTACAATATTTTCGTATTTTTCATAATAAATACAAAAATATTTGTCACTTCTAGTTTCAATTAGATAAATAATGGCAAAAAGACAAAATTATAAATCAATTTTTTAAGGTTCTTTACATTCAATATTTATTTGAAGGTGGGTTGAAATGTTTATTTGCATATAAATACCTTATTACCATATTGATATGAAAAACTGATGGAAATACAAATTAGACCCATGTTTGTTTTGTTCAAGTACTTTCCATTTTATTTTATTAAACGTTTAATTATAACAAACAATACATATAAGTAACATAAAAAGTAAAAATACTATTGCTTAGGTGTTACCAACATATTGTGACGAAAAAATGCTTTTTTCGTTTAAATTTTTAACTTCACGTTATATTCCTCATAAAGAAGGGTAGGCAGAGGGACACTGGGAAGCTAGTGTCAAGACATTCCGTTCCTATTAAGCTACTTCTGGTATAGATCAAAAAAATATAAATATGTATATAAATAATATAATGAATTTACGCCGATTTTTTTGGCATTGTCAATGGAGGAACTCAACGTTGCCAGAGTAAACAAATAAAAATATCAAATATTGCCCGGATGGGATTGATTTCCACAAGTCACAACAGTCGCGGTTACAATGGCACGCTTGTGCACTTGCGTCACGGCGGTCTCAAAGCCTCTCTTCGTTAAATTTTNCCGTTCCTATTAAGCTACTTCTGGTATAGACCAAAAAAATATAAATATGTATATAAATAATATAATGAATTTACGCCGATTTTTTTGGCATTGTGAATGGAGGAACTCAACGTTGCCAGAGTAAACAAATAAAAATATCAAATATTGGCCCGGATGGGATTGATTTCCACAAGTCACAACAGTCGCGGTTACAATGGCACGCTTGTGCACTTGCGTCACGGCGGTCTCAAAGCCTCTCTTCGTTAAATAACAAATTCTTTTTTCTAAAGTATTATTCAATTATTGATCTTGTTCCAGGACCATACATCCCAAGTTATCTGTCAAATATAATTGGTCGGAAGCCATGTTTGTTCCTTGGAGGTTTTTTGAATCTGATCGCAATAATACTCATAGTGTTCACCAGCAACGTAAATATGGTATTCGCGGTTAGAATAATAAGCGGTTTGGGAATGGGTATGGTCACAGTCAGCAACCTCGTTTATGTTGGTGAAATTTCGTAAGTACATGTACTTTGATTGGAATTTTGGGGAAAAGTCCCGTTTTATTTTTTCATTAGCTTTGTAGAAAAAAAGAGGTATTCCATCTAAATCTCTATGTATAAAAAAAAGAATTTATCCATCCACCGAAAGGATGGAGGAATTATTATTTTTTAATTTAAAGTAGTACTCCCCGACTGATAACGGTTATGATTTTCGCGCGTATTTTGTATATATTTATGTAATATTCTTTATTATCTCATATCTATCTACAGAACCGTTGAACGGATTTACATAATTGAGGTATCGTTAGAGTCGGCTTAACAGCCCAAGTGTTCTTAGATAGGTGACGTTAAAAAAAATAATTGGACCATTGGACTTAGTGAAAAAAAATTTTTTTTTCGAATACCACAATATGGGTATCAAATTCAAGAATTCGACTCAAGGATTTCAAAAAGGTATATCATGATTATCATTTCCGTAATACTAATAAAAATAATACAATGAGAAAGTTGAAAAATATAGACTGCTCTTTTACTTTCTTAAACCTGTGGAGTTTCAATGCGACACGACCGGGAAAGCGAAAAAGGGACCGAATATGTACATGCCCATTACCCAGAATAGAAATAACAACGCAAATGTACTTACATGTTCATCGGATAACTGGAATCGAACCGAACTCTTGATAAACCGTGCACGCACATCATGTTATTGATCACATTATATATTATGTTCAAATCTTCAAGGAAATAATAATATTGCGAAATTTTTCGTTTTATCGTCCTAATGAATCCAAACAAAAAAGTAAAAAAAATATTCAAAAAATCAAAAACTCCAATTGCATAAAACTAAAATGAAAAAAAAACAAGCCCAATAGTTTATTAGGATTAATAATCGGAACCTAAGTAATTCTTCAATTAATTAAATATTTACCAGGAACCCCGCATAAAGTGTACCCCGCGTACCTGAAAGGGTAAAACAAGGGACCCTTATAGGATCACTTTGTTGTCCATCTGTCAATACTATTTATCTCGAGATCTTGGAGCACAAAAAAAATCAAGCCCTGGTTACCATCTAGCACCAAAGTTCTCTTTAAGAGGAATCACTTGAATTCAATGGGGTTGTATCACTTAATTACTAAGTTCCTATGGCCATCTTTGACCTGCATCATCAGACCCTGGTTACTAGGATCAAAGTAATAAATGAAATAAAATCCATCTCCCTTTCATTTGATGCCCATATTGGGTTGGTTGAACTAAAATATGTAAGCAAACAGTCATTTTGTACTAGCGGTCTGATTACGTGACGTTGTAGTTTCGATCCCCACCCGGAGGAATGAATTATAATTTAATAATATTTTCAATTCAAGGCCGCCACTCAACACATGGTGTGTTGAGTGGTGTTCCTTGAAAAATTCAGTAATATTCTGGGGAACGCAGTGTCTTAACACTAAGTGCCCTAGTGCCCCTTCTGCCTATCATGTTATAAGCTGGATACGTCGTGAATCTGGTTTTTTTTATTTTTGAACTGATTAAAATAAGACATTTGTCTAAATGTTGAGGGAAGTTTGATAAAATACAAAATGCACTTAAATCGGTGAAGCCGTTTCAGAGATTCGCGTGAACGAACGCACAGACAAACAGACAAACTGACGAAGTTCTATTAAATATCCTTAATAACAAATTTATCTAATATATCTTCCATGTACAGACACCGATGTGTTACAATTTTATTGTAAATATCGATAAGTTGTTTTTGTTTCAAACATTCAATTTAATATTCTTACGGGAATTACGAAAATGCAACCTAAGTTTTTAATAATTTTCATATTAGAAATCTTAGGTGCGTTGCAAACATACATTATAGGTTTATTAAAACACGAACGTAATTCAGTGCATTAATAATACAGTAGTTTAATCGGGCGAGCGGGTCGATAGTAATTTTTTGTATATTTTTTGAAATATATTTTTCATTTCTGCGCACTGGCACCAAGGCAAAAACCCGGCGTTGGGTTCTGCAACGCAATGGCTCGACAAATTCGGCGGAAAGTGGGAAAGTGAACGTGAAGCTGAATAATAATAATAATATTTTTCTATTCTTAGTTCGGAATAACACAAAAATAGTTAAAGTGCATTGTATAATTTTTGTTGGGTGGCATATGTTACACGCTTTCCCCGCATCGCAGGTTAGGCAGATGGAACCTATGGAGGAATGAAAATAGTTCAGTCCCTCGAGTGGGAATCGAACTCACAACCATTTTACGGTCGATACGCGACTTCTCAATATTTACAGGAGTCAATAAAAATTTAAATTTAAACATTTTGCAACGAAATTTAAAAGTCAGGACGTCGCTTTCGTTAAGGTGATAAGTTATAATACATTATTACCTAATTATAGCACTTAATGTAATACTTTCAAAATAAGACAAAATACCTTTATCATATACTTATTGCCTCATTAAATAGATAATTTACTTATACAATGCTTTAATATAATACATTTTTAATTAAAAAAAAACCTAAACAAATTTAGAGATCATCGAGGCGCAGCGGCACAGTGTCTTAATGAAAGTGGTTCGACTTCCGATGAGGGGAATGATTTATTTTTATTTTATTGTTCTTGTAACAAGACAAAAGCGCAGTGTTAAGTTCTGCTACTCTAAACACAATACTTGGAAAATTAGGCGGTGCGTGGGAAAATGGAGTATCTTATCACTAGGTTCCTTCTGTCTATCGTGGTACTTGAGCTAGTCCCGACAAATATACCTACTTTATTAAAATAAATGAATAAATAAATCAGCTTCACGCTGTATCCCGCACACAGCAGGATAGGCAGAGGGAACCTAGTGTTAAGACACTGCATTTCTCACTTTCCGCCAAGTTCTGGAGGCATTGCGTGTTGAGTGGCGGAACTCAACGCCGCGGTTTTCCCCTACACCAGAGCGAAGAAATAAAAATATAAATGTAAGTAAATATTTATTTTCCTCGAGTGTACCCACTCGAACCCACAACCAGTCGATTTTACAGTCACACTTTGTGCCCCTGCGCCACAACTTGCCTCATTTACATCTTCATTTTGTATATTTTCAGTTCTACAAATATTCGAGGAATTCTTCTTACATCCACTTCCATTGTGGGTATTTCCGGTACATTAGCAGCATATATAGTGGGTTCCATGGTGTCTTACGCTTCAACAGGTTACATAGTGTTGGTTATAAATATTGTACACGTTATTGGTATTATCTTCATACCGGAGTCACCTGTGTACTATGCGATAAAAGGTACGCTGTTTATTGTTTATCGATACTGTGTGGATTTTTCTGTATACAGATCCAGTTTGGGGAAATGATTATGTTAAATAAATATGTTCTGTAATGATTACGTAAAAATAGGAGGGGAATTGTAGAACGGAGTGTCCTAAGATTAAGTTCTCTTTTCTAACAATTACAATTTTTTGAGGCTGTCGTAGCCTTCATAGGCTAATACTATAAATAGTCTTAACACTATAAATAACGTAATTGTTATGCTCCTGCATAAGCTTGCGACTGTAAAGGCGAAGGTTGTGGGTTCGATTTCCACTCGGGAAAATTAAATATTTAATATTTTCCCGCTCTTTTCCTCGCTGCTAACGAAACAAAGCTCGGTGTTGAGTTTCACCACTCAATACGCAATGTCTCTAGAATTCAGTGGAAAGTGGGGAACGGAAGTGTTTTAATGGGGAACGGAGCGTCTTAACACTAGGCTCCATTCTTCTTTCCTATGTGCAGAAGTTCTTTTTTTATTTTTTTAATTGTTGAGTTGTTATGCGCCACATTGCGCCACAGTCCGTGCATTTTTTGTTCTTGTTGCTTGTTAAAGTTTTGGTTTTATTTTTTTTATTTTTTTAAAAGTGAAGTGACCATATTTTGAATGTTCCTTTCTTAAAAATAAGAATCTAAGAGCGCCAGTCCTGGCACAGGGGCACAAAGTGTGCCTGTAAATCGACTGGTTGTGGGTTCGATCCCACTCGAGGAGATGAAATATTTATTTACATTTATTTTTTCATTTCTTCGCTCTGGTGTTGAGGGGAAAGCGCGGCGTTGAGTTCGACCACTCGACACGTAATGCCTCCAGAAATTGGCGGAAAGTGGGGAACGGAGTGTCTTAACACTAGGTTCCCTCTGCCTACCCTGCTATGAGCGGAATACAGCGTAAAGCTGATAAAAAAACTAAGAGTAACTCTGACCGCAGGTACGGAGGGTTACATCTAAACGACTGACTTCGTATAATAGCCTATAATAGCCTACCTCGTTTACATTTAACATTGAATCAGTAGTTTCTGAGATTTAAATATATATAAATTCTTTACTTCATTTAGACCATTTTATTTCTCCAGGTAAAGAAACAGAGGCTAAAAACACATTACGCTTATTAGGTCGTCTAAAAGACCTGGAAAATGTCTTCGAATCTGTCAGAGGAACGACTTCTGACGAAGGCCACAGCTGGAAAGCCTGGATTAAAATATTCACAGTCAAGGCCAATAGAAATTCACTTTTTATAACTCTAAGTTTGTGTACGCTACAACAGTTGAGTGGAGTAGCTGCTGTTTTGTTTTTTGCTACCACAATATTTCAAACTGCTGGGTCTACTATAAGGTAAATTGGTCTTGAAATATCATGGATTTAGGTAGTCGTGTCGTGACTGTAAGCGCGATGATGACACGATGACTTAAAAAATATTTTTTAGCAAAATTTAATTGTGTAAGCAAATTTCCTTACTTAATCTTTTTTTAGGCAAATTTATTTTTTATGGCGCTATGGCTACCTACTGAGTGATTTGAATAAAACCTTATTCTGAGTTCGACTAAACGTATTATAGATGTCGATAAGAATTTACGAGCTTTGTTTCGTAATACGAGATGATATGTGTAACTAAGTGATAGGACGAGTATTAATTTCGAAAATAGCCTATTAGTTTCAGAAAATTATAAATTTTATGTGAATGATGTCTTTGAATTTAGCTAGTTTAATCTTTTATGTTAAAATTAAATCAAATTTAATCCTTTATGTTGAATTATTATTTAGTTTTTTTGACCTATTAATTGCATTTTTTACAAAATTTAGTTTTTCGCGCAACCCCCTTTTTGGGGATAGATGCTCCCTCATATATAGATAGTTGCCCACTCTAAAAATATTAGGTAGGATAGATAGATGCGTGCAGTGCGGGATAAATGCCCTTTACGCTGTGTAAATGAAAGATCCAATCAAATGTATGAGGTCAAATGGCTGATCAAATGTTCAAATGTCTCCAAGTAATTTGAATTTGAATTTGTCATTTTGTTTTGTTTTGNAATATATATATATATATATATATATTATAAAAAAAATTACGTTCTCATTTTTCTTTTGTGGTTTTAGTATTTTTTACCTGGTGTAACCTAGTTATTATTTGTTTTTCTTTTCTTTAAATGAATCCTTTTTTCGTTAATTGAAAATATTGACATACTTATCTCGACGGTAGGTTCTGTCGTCCGTAATAAACTAGGTGACAATTGTAAATAAATATGCTATATAATGTAAATATGCTTCTGTGCCTTGATGGCTTCAAGAATTTAAAAAATATTTAATAATTTAAAAAAATATTAAAAAATATATTTTTTAAGCAAATCCAAAGGTGAGGAATGAATTGCAAGATTTCCCGCATTTTATACATTCAGTTCTAAATACCGTTTTTATTTCAGTCTTGTCTAAATAGAACAAGCTTAATTATGTATCTTTGCGTTGTCTAATGTTAAAAATGAGCTTCGTTTTAATTAACTCGCTAAGATATTACTAAACAGGTTTGAAATATTTCATGTATTTTCCACAACAGGTGTCTTTTTATTTAAAATGCAATCAATACATGTAGGTATACATTTTAATTAATTATTTCGTATCAATTACTATTTATACTTATAAATTAATGGTTTTTTAATGGTAAAAAATCATTTAATGGTTTTTCAATGGTAATTAATTTTATTAATTACCATTAAAAAACCATTACAAAAGTGCGGTGTTGAGTCCCGTCACATAACGCGCAATGTATAGAATTCGGTCGATTATAAAAAATAGTTTCATAAAATTGTAACTAGAAATAAAATTTTATATATTTTTTGTCTTAATATTTGTACTATGCAAGTCAATATGATTAATAAATGGTAATGTATTAATAAAAGTTTATTAATTATATATTGAATTAATAGAAAATTATGAATTATATATAATTTCTGTCTGTCTATCAAGATTTTTAATTTATTGTATTTTGTCACCAGCACTTGGATTTCTCTTAATAATGTGATACACTACCAGTATCACTATGTCTATTTTATAAAATTTTATACGTAAAACTATTTTTCTGTTTATTTTAGACCAGATCTAGCAACTATAATAATCGGTGCGACGAGGTTGATAGCCAGTCTGGTCGCGCCTTTTGTTGTTGAGAGAGCAGGAAGACGGATATTACTGCTGGTGTCCACGTGTTTCTGTGCTATAAGCTTGGTGAGATAAGATAACATTTTTATATTTTTTTGCAAAAATCTACTGTTTGATATTATAAAATATATATACTTGATTAAAAGTAAAAGAACACGGGAATGAAAAGTCACTACAAAATCAAAATGGACTGAAATCATTTTATGAAGCTTCTTTTTATTTAGCTCGTCATGCGGAGACCCCCGTTTATTGAATATATAGAAAATAAAAATAAATAAACAAAGGGAAAAACGTTCGTTGACGTAAAATTACGCATAAAAAAATAAATCATGTTCACGCTGTTATTTAGTCTCCCTTATTAGTCCCCGGTAGGCAGAGGGAACCTAGTGTTAAGACACTCCGTTCTCCACTTTCCGCCGAATATTTCCAGGCATTGCGTGTTAAGTGCCGGAACTCGACGCCGGGCTATGCCTTGGTGCCCGAGTGAAGAAATGAAAATATTAATAAATAATAATTCATTCTTCTGAGTGGGGATCGAACCCACAAGCGTACAGTCACACTCTTGTGCCGCTGCGTCACGACGGCCTCATCTACGGGACGGGAATTATGAAGGAAAAAAGTAAGAACTTTGAGTACAAATGAAGCATAAAATCCGAAAAATGTTACTTTATAAAAAAATTATTACAAACTTGCGTTTGTAGTTAATTTCATACAAAATGAATGCATGACATAAGATTGTCAACTTTTATAAGTTGTCTATCTCGGTGACCTACAATCACATGGAAAAATGGTACGGAACCGGCTACTCTCTATATTTACTTTATTTGTCTATTTATTTTACTTTCAGGCAATCCTTGGAACATATTTTTATTTATGTAGAATCCTCAGCCCACTAGTGGGTGAGATAGGCTGGCTGCCTCTACTGGCACTTATCATGTATTTCTTTTCTTATGAAGTTGGTAGGTATTATATTTATATTTTTTTTTGTAAGAGGAAAAAGACATCTTAATTTCTTGAATCTCCACAGTTATTTATGGTTTTATTAGTTACTTATAGTTTAGTGGTCTAAGTGCTTGGATGCTTTCCTTGAAGTGCAAGTTTGAGTCCTATTCTATAGTTCTTCACGCTCTTCCTGCATATAGCAGTCAGGGATAATGGTAACAAAGTGCCTTAACACTAGGTTCCCAGGTTACCTCTGCCTATCCTGCTATGTACGGTATAAAACGTGAAGCTAAAAAAAGCAGGCTGGGCAGCTCGGCCCCAATACAAGACAGACCGTTCTCCATTTTCCTTTTAATATTAGGACAATTATTTTTATTTCCCCCTAAACAAATTTTTCGATTTGTTACATATAATAGGCTGTGGTTGCAGTCGCTAAGTTTGCAAAGTCTATAGTGAAAGCAAAATTTTGACGTCGTTCTCGTTCGGATATGTTCACAAAACCTAATATAGTAATAATTAAAAATATTACAGAATAAATAAACAGCTTCACGCCGCGCTTCACATAGCAGGATAGGCAAAGAGAATCAAGTGAAGTGTTAGACGCCCAACTTTTGACATATTATGAGCCGCGCTGGTTATTAATTTGAAATACATGTTTTTTTTTAACTTTGCAAAATTATTTTTTTAATTAGTAAATATTAAATACATAATACTTATAATAATTATATACTTTAGTCTTAATAATAATTTTAGTTTAAAATAAAAAAAAACTTTTGTGTTATTCTAAATTATTATATGATCACACGCTTAGAATAATTACAATAATTTTGAATATAAATAATTACTATAGATATTAGAACAAGTGAATGAAGTGGTATATTTGGGAAGTATGTTCAGTAGAGATGGAAGATGCGAGATGGATGTGGAAAGGCGTATTGATGCCGGTAACAGGGTGAACGGAGCCTTAGCTGCATTGATGAGACGGCGAAACGTCAGCACAGCTGCGCGTTTGGCCGTACACAATGCAGTGGTTGTACCGACGTTGTCATACGGCAGCGAAACGTGGGTATTACAGAAGAAGAATGAAAGAAAGATGAATGCCGTGGAGATGCGATCTTTTCGTAGGATATGCGCAGTCAGCTTAGCTGATCGAATCCGCAATGAAGAGATACACAGAATGGCAGGTACTAGCAAGGATGTCACGGTGAGAATGAAGAAGAACGTGCTCAGCTGGTTTGGGCACGTCGAACGAATGAGTGATGAAAGAGTGGCAAAAAAGATTTATGATGGAAAAGTGAGTGGTAAGAGAGATCGGTTGACCTTCGAAAACACAGTATCAAATATACTGGAGGAAGGTCACGTAAAAAGCATGAGGACCCCCCCGGAGGGCATGTATGAAGAGGTGGATGACAGTGGACGAGGCGAACGAGGTATGTAGAAACCGTAGCGTTTGGCGCTCCGTTCTCTCTGACAACCCTGCTAGGGATAAAGCGTGAAGCTAAGTTAAGTTACTATAATTACCTTACCTTGTCTTGTCTTATTACTAGAGTGAGAATTTTCCCACTCGGGGTAGTGAAAGACAATAATTCATGATCCCGAGTGGGATTCGAATCCACACTCGACCGTGGGCCTTAATAAGATGTCTATGAGAATATGTAATTTTCTTTTCAGGTTTCGGCACAATGCCCAGTGCCTTAGTAGGCGAAATGTTTCGAGGCAACGCGAGGAGTACAGGTTCTGCGGTTGCGATGACAACCGCTTGGCTAATCGGCTTCGGGGTCGCCACCAGTTTCGGCACCATGGTAAAAGCTCTTGGCGGAGATGTAACTTTTTGGATGTTTTCCACGTCATGTATAGTAGCTTTCTTATTTACTTTTAAATTTGTACCCGAAACTAAAGGGAAAAATTTGAATGAAATTCAAGAAATTTTAAGTAGATAGGTTATTATACCTAGTTGATTGATTATTTATTATTTTGCTTTGTAAGGTCTGATATAGTAAAAATTTGTAGAACTAAATAAAGGTACTTTTTTATTTTAAAATAAAATTATTATTAAGACATAAATAAAATATATAATTATTGTATGCATTAATATATCCACTTAATATTTACTAATTAAAAAAAACATTTTGTACAAGTATAAAAAGCATGTATTTTAAAATAATGAAAAAATACACTTATCTTCACGCTGTATCCCGTAAACAGAATAGTAGGTAGACGTAAGCTAGTGTCAAGACATTTCGTGTTGAGTGGCGGAACTCAATGTCGCCGCCCTTTGCCTCGTCCTGATAACGAGCGAGGAAATAAAATAAAATTAAATTAAATTAGCTTCACGCTGTATCCCGCACACAGCAGGGTAGGCAGAGGGAACCTAGTGTAAAGACACTCCGTTCCGTGAGAGTGGCAGAACTCAACGCCGCGCTTTGCCTCGACACCAGAGCGACGAAATGGAAATATAAATTTAAGTAAATATTCCATGAGCGAGGAAATGAAAATATTAAATATGTCATTCTCCCGACGGTTGGAACTCAAATTCGCAACCGTCGCGTTTATAGTCGCATTTTTGTGTACACTAAAATTGTACTTGTTGCGAAGGCGGCATTTTAAGTAGTTTTGCTAGATAGAGGAGTTCAGACAGTGTTATTATATTATATATTAAGTAAAAATATTGATAAACATTTTAGACCCACAATAGGGCCACAAGTTCCAGACACAGCTCATAGGTCCCAACACGAAGACCACTTGCACGGTGAATCCGTGGTACATTAAGGAGTACCTTTTCAATTGCAAAGACACTAAACTGTAAACATTTAGGCATAATATGAAAAGAAATTGATTTCTACAAAAACTTTGCTAAAAATTTTTGATAAGGCATTTGGCTTCAGGAGCGAAGCAGTGTAGTAGTTTAATGCTATTATTGCATAATTTTCAATGGCGTGTTTTAATACTAGGTTCACGACCTACCCTGCTATATGCAGAAAATATATGAAAATAAATCTCAATGTTGTAAAGTAAATTCTATGCATATATTCTTATATATGCAAAAGTATTTTAAAGTTTAAAGTAAAGTTGAAAATTTTTAAAGTAAAGTATTTTCGTATTGTTCATACAAAGGAAAATATTTTTTTTAAGTATTATTTTTTATTTATTTATAATATTATATGTATGTGCCGTTTTGATCGATGACTTGTCTTATGATCTTTGGGTCGTGCCATGATCCCATTCCTGGTTTGGTTTGGTTTGGTTTCTTTTAATATGGCGTTCCGAGCGTGCCAGTTGAGCACAAAATCACTTCGCCAATGTCACGTTGAATGGAGAACACACGAGAGAGGTTGTATGGTAAAAAAAGATAATATTACATAACAGAAAAATGCATGTTTAAAAGAGTTCCCGGAAAAATACTGCCTTCACCTATAACAAGACAAAAATATATATACAATATATAAACATATTATAAGAGGGTTAGTAATACCTATTATTTTACATTGATGTTACTTTATAATTTAATTTTGTTATTCTTAATATATTTACATAAAAATTTACAAAGAGGACTAAACACAAACATTAACAAACACTGAACATAAAGGGGCCGGGGAACTTTATGAGGAAGGATATCATATAAGGGACGGATCAATTTAGGACAAGAGAAAAGGATGTGAGAAGGGGAACCGTCGACAAGGCCACATTCACACAGAGAATGGTCCCTGACTCTGATCTCAGCCAGATGAACAGGCGTACAAGCATGCCCAAAGATCATATTCCTGTAGAAATTTTGAGATTTTTGATTAAAAAAATCTGACAGCTAGTGTTCAGTGTTCTTTTGGTTATCTTTATGCTTCCTATAGAGTTCTGCAATGACCGAAACAGGTGAGAATCTGATGGAGCAAGGTCAGCTTACTAGTATGTACGTAGCTACTAATATATTGATCTTGCTCCACTTTCTCAAAGATGGTACTGATTTTATCTGTGACAGAATTCTTCCGAATTTCTTCGTCACATACGTTCATTTTGCTTGCTTGAAAAACAATTCAAAAATGGCGGGAACTAGACTAGTTTTTTACATCTTCAGAATGTCACATTTAATGGTATTAAAACCAGCCCGTTACATTCAGTACAGCCAAAGAGTTTGATTACTAATAATACATTCAAAATACGAAAATACTTTTGAAAATACACTCTCCTGAATCGAACCCATAACCGTTGCAATTACAATCGCACACTTCTACCCTGATGCCAAGACGAATATAAATAAAAAAATGATGACTAATTATAAAACATTCTGTTCTCTACTTTATAATTTATGAGCGAATTTCGTAAATCATGATTTTGTAATACATACTGTATAACTACACGAAATAAAACACCACGTATGCTTTTGCCACACATATGATTTGATATGTGCGGGTTACAGCTTGAAGCTAAAAAAAGTAATAATATGTCCTCTAAAAGAATCCCTTACGTCTTAGCTGAACACCTTGCTGAGGTGGGGGGCGGTAACATGCACTGGCGAAACTGCAAAACAGCCAAAAGGCCAAGGTTACCCATAGCAAAGGACACATGGTTAAATGAAACTCAGATGGCCGCTTCCCGAGGATGATCGTCGGGCCGCTCCCGGATCTGACGCTGGGTGCATGAGAACCACAGTCTGGAGCAGGTCCCCACCGACAAATATACTGCAGCCGAAAACATAACCGTACCCAATTGCCCCCATAGAACCATATCAACCTTTCACACCATCATCACCTTCTACAAGTCATACAATTGAACATATATCAACTTTAAGTGATGCGCGTGAGGCAAACACCCCTGAAACCATACTAGAAAATTCTGCCCATAACATATATTACGACTGAACTAACAGATCAGACACATTTCTTTAACACATTACAAAATAAAATATATATTATAAAATAATTTACCTTATAGATATTGCTGTACCTAATACTAATATTTTCCAAAAAAACTATTACCGAATAAATAAATAAATAAAAATAAAGAATAAAATGTAGAAACAACAAAAATTTAGAAACAGAAAGAAAGCACCTATAGTTCTTTCTAATACTGAAGTTCTATCGAAACATCTTCACCGTAGTCTAAACATGTTTAATTTAAAAAAATAAAACGAAAAAAATACATACATATATTAGAGCGAGTAAGGATTATTTTACAAATAAGTAGATAAACAGAATACGAGCATACTCCAAATAACACTTTCGTGTTCACACGTATCTACATTCTTGGTTACTACCTGTAACTACAGTAGAATCCACTTTCGAACTCAATAAATAGCACATAATATTTTTTTTTCGGGTTTTTTTTAAGGTATACTTATCCTAGAGCGAGCCTTATGTTAAGAAACTAAACGCGCTTTGCCTCGATACCAGAGCGAAAAATGTAAATATTATATATATTTTCTCGAGCGGAAATTGAACCCACAACCTGTCGCATTACAGTCACACACTTGTGCGCCAAGACTGACATAGCAAATATACAATAATATTAATAACAATAACATAATAGAGCCAAAAACAATGATTTTTAATTCGTCAAGTAGCAGATCTAAAATATTATGATACATGTAACTCGAGCTTTTAACCTTACCTGTATAAGAAGAGTAGACTGAGGGAACATGATTTAATATCTAACAAGGTACTTATATCTTATAGCCCAAGATCCCCGACCCCCCAGACCTACGTCATTTTAGCAAAGCTGGAATTTTTAGTATAATATTATTAGTCCAATACGTAGTGAGGACGGTATGCGTACTCACTAACTTGAAAGTCCTCTGTAAGGAAAAAATTATGTAGGTCTGGGGGGTCTGGGATCTAGGTCTATCAGGTTCAAATGACATATATGACAATATTGAGTTATTCAGAAACATTGAACGAAACACGTTTTCGTCATAACCAAAATTAGCAAAATAGCATTTTGTTAAAATTAAATAGTAGATTTTTTCAGTTTTAACGAAAATTCTAAACAATAACAGCCTTTAGTACTAAACTAAGTATGAACGGAACAATTATTTTTTTAAAACATTAACAGTTTCATTAAATTCGTAAAATATCCTATTTCCTTTCATCAAAATCAAATCAAAAAAGCATTCTTTTCTAAGCTTGCTAGCTTAGAAAAGAAAGCTTTTTTGTTCCTCCAGTTTAAAGAAAGTACCGTCAGTATTGTAGGAATGTGATTCTCAACTCTCCCTCCTGCTCGTCGACTAATGAGCAGAACTCCGCATAACGGTATTTATGTTGTTTCTTGTTCTCTCAAAGATTTTTACAAATTGAATTTTCTTTACTTCACCAAAAAGAGCATTCTTGATTTCTTTTCCTCTCTCTCGCCGGATACGTGGAAGGTGTCGAAGATGCAGACATGAGTAGTGGAGCAGTTTGATTTGGCCGACGGTAATCACAAGTACGACAGAAGCAGCAAATTAACTTTGACCGAGGTTTTTGATGCATTTAGGGAATCTGGTGAAAAATAAAATCCACACTGTAGCTGCAATGCTGGTAAACGCGGCTAGAGGGGATTCAGATAATTATAATCGCCTGACAGTAGACGAGGCCCTGATAAATCACTGTGGGGCGATAGTGATGGCAACCAGAATCTCCAGAACGAGCGAACGCCACGGTACAGAGACAGACACAAATTCCAGGTTTTAAAGTCAAGCAATAGTTTTACTGCTTAATTTTCTGAGTAGAATGCATTATTTAAGCAACACACATTTAATTATAATGAAGTTATAGAAAAATATATTAAAATAAGGAAATAATTACTCACCACGGTACTGAAATGCCGGCCCGCTAACTTTAGGCCTAACAAATTTGATGTTTGAAGATAATTTCACGAAATAGTGCATATACAGATCGAGGACTTGTTTATATTTTGATCTTAGATAATTTGCGAGAAATTTAAATTTTAATATTGCACACAGCAATGACGAGTAAAATCGAACACAAAGTATAGACATATTTTTTTACTATTAATAATTGAATTAAATAATAAATTCTCTATTCTCAATCTATCATTAAGCACTTGTTGTCATTAAAAGTTTGGCTCAGGCTATAACCTTCAAAATAAAATTAATAATGCAGATCCGTCCAGTTTAAACTGGGATTAGCTGAGGCTAGTATGTACAAACAAACAAAATAAAACAAACGGACAAATAAACATTAAAAATATAAATCCACAATAACTTCCGCACACGAATTCCGCACTTTATATTCATTCGTCACTCGTTCTGTCGTTCTTTCGTCACTCGTTCTGTCGAGATGCCTAAGCTACCTGAGTACGTTTTTCCTCAAACGCTATACGATAACTGTGAAGCTAAAAGAAAACATAAATAGAAATAAGAACAATAACTGGAACTAAAGAACGGTATTTAAACATGTTCTTATTCGACATTTTACTTTATGTGATATTTGGAAGTGAAATAAAAAATTACAATTAGATTTTCATTTTTTTTTATTTTTCATGATAAAAATGTACCCCGCATATAGTAGTAAGCCTAGTATTAACAAGACAACATAGACACAATCCATCCCCTGTTTTCGTAGTGTAAATTTCATTTTCTCGATCTGGTAATAAGGGAAAGTGCGGAAAATTAATTACCCCCAGAGAGAATGAAATCCACAACAGTTGCGCTTACAGTCACACGCTGTGTCGCTGTGTATATATATATATATATATGTTTGTAATAACAAAATTGACTGGTGTACAGCGGCAAGTACTTATATCGCTTTGCTGTAAGTATTTATTTTTATTTTTATGTACCTAAGATAAAGAGTGCCTAAAATAATAATTAATTAGCTTCACGCTGTATCCCGCACACAGCAGGGTAGGCACCTAGTGTTAAGACACTCCGTTCCCCACTTTCTGCCGAATTCTGGAGGCATTGCGTGTTAAGTGGCAGAACTCAACCGCGCTTAACCTCGACACCAGAGCGAAGAAATGGAAATATAAATTAAAGAGTGCCTGTTACCGTTTATATTGCTTTCCGTCTGAATTCAAAACATTGCATGTAGAATGACGGACCTTACGCCACGCTCTATCTTGAGTATATTTTTTTAACTTTACGCATATAGCAGGTAAGATAGAGGAACTTGGGAACCTAGTCTTAAACTACTCTGTATTCACAAGTCGATAATAATTACAAGTAGTTATATGTATATTCTAAGTATTTTGTTACAAAGAAAATGTTTATTTAGTAGATTAACAAGAAACAACAACAAATAAATCTATAATATATCGATATGCGATAACGCCAACTTGAGTGAATTGTGGATTATGCACGCCTAAATAATTTATAAAATATGCTACATTTTGAGTGGTTACATATTCAAAATAAGACATATCTATAAGGAAAATTTATTTTTATTTACAATTAGCGGCCCTCGCGCGGCATTTCCCGCTTGAACTATACGAAAATTGTAACTTTATCTAAGAACAAAAAAAAAAGTACGGTTATTTCTATTGTGAACTAAAAAAAAGACGGAATGCAAGATCAGTGAAAATGGTATTAGAACAAGATTCGTATCTTCCATTTCTATTGAGCATACTTACCAAATTCCATCTATCTCGTGATAGATGCGGAAAGGAGGTAATAGGATTGGCTGCATTAGCTGCATTAATGAGGCGGCGAAACGTCAGCTCAGCTGCACGTTTGTCCCACACAATGAAATGTGGGTACGGACGCTACGACGCCGAAGAAGAAGGAACGAAATATGAATGGTATGGAGATGGGATCTACGAAGAACGTAGGATATGCGAAGTCAGTCGATCAGGTAGATAGAATCCGCAATGAAGAGATACACAGAATGGCAGGTACTAGAGAGGACGTGACGGTGAGAATGAAGAAGAACATGCTCAGATGGTTTGGGCACGTCGAACGAATGAGACATGAAAGAATGGCAAAAAAAAAATATGATGGAAATGTGAGCTAAATAGCTTAGTTACCTCGTATGACCTTCGAAAACAATCTGTTGTTGACTTTCCTCCAGTATCAAAGATACTGAAGGTGAGGTAAAAATCATGAGGACCCCTTGAAGGGCATGTATGAAGAGGTTGGTGATAGTGAAAAGGCGAAAGAGGTATGCAGAGACCGTAGCGTTTGGCGCTCCGTTCTCTCTGACTACCTCGCTAGGGATACAGGGTGAAGCTAGTATGTACGAGTATACTGTAATGCAGCAAGTTTAAATAGCCTTTTAAATAATTTGGTAATTTATTGGTATTTACAAAAAGTGTTTAGTTATTTCGATTTCGATGCGATAATTACGCGCGCAGGACAAATACAATTTTTTTTGCGTAGATTTCGACCCCGTGAGAACTCGCCCACAACCCCTTCTAATTTTATTATTTCCATAACAATCAGTTCAGATGGTCCGTACAAGCATTTTTTTTTCATTTCACTATCTTGACATCATGCTATTACATTTAAAATGTATACTTGAATGTATGATATTGAGGCCGTCGTGGCGTAGTGGCTCAAGAGTGTGACTGTAACGCCACGGTTGAGGGTTCGATTCCACTCAAGGGAATGAATTCATTAATATTTTCATTTCTTGGCTCTAAAACCAAGGAAAAAACCCGGTGTTGAGTTCCGCCACTTAACACGCAATGCCTCTAAAAATTCTGTGGAAAGTGGGAAATGGTGTCATAGTGTTGGGTTTCCTCTACCTACCTTATTGTGTGCGAAATTTTTGATTTATAGAGAGTGTTTTTGTCAGCACCACTTTAAATGAAACCATAGTTTTAACTACTAAAAGTCTATTACAATTAAAAAAAACTTTTTTTTCCCAAAAATGAAAAAGTGATTTTTTCAAACAAAATAAATAATAAAATTATCGTTGTAAAATAAAATGCCATTTGTTAAGAAGTACCTTGATTAATTTTTTAAGGCACGGGTTTAAAATATTTTATCCTATATGCTGTACCCTTAAAAGGAGCGCTGACGCTTTCAACCTGTATATATGTTATGCTTGTTACGCATTTACTTTGTAACTTATAAATTGATATAGTTATATAGTATAGTTAGTTGATTTTGAATAATATAATGAATCGGCTATAATCATAAACCTCAGAAATTAGGAATAGTAATAAACGATCAGAGATCACGATGTTTCGTCGTAATAGACTTTAGGGAACTGTTATTTACACTTATTTATTTATTTTGGATCGTCAGCAGAAGAAACATTACAACATGGCCAAATTACATCGAGATCTATTTATAAACTATTAAATATGTGTCATTTATATATAAAAATATCTAATTTATTTATAATCTCATGTTCTATATGTTCCATTGTTTTCTTTAGTATTTCTTTCCAAATTAGTATTTATCGTGTTCTGTTTATATATATGTTTGTGGTTGAAATTTGTGTTCAAACTATATGTACTTTAAAGTGATGTTCAATATAATCAGTGTTAACCGTTAGTAGACTTTCTATTCATCTTCATCAACACTACATTGGTGACCTTGATCTACACGCTAAGGACTATATCATGATGAGCAGCAATAGAGACTCAGCTCAATCTGACGACACTACTCGGCCCACAACGAGCGAGAAAAATGAAGCGGGTAGAATCTCTCAGCGGTAACCCACCCACCTTTTCTACCCCCTCACCAGTTGAGAACGCCACCATTTTGACCAGAAAAACCTGTAATTTGGTTCGCACACGTCGAATGTCATTTCTTCCTTAACAAAATCACGAACGACGCGACCAGATTTTATCACATTTCTTCTAAGTTAGACCGAGAATATGCAGCCGAACTGGAAGACGTTATCACTGGCCCACTAAATTAAAAACTACTCAAAGCGGAAATAATTAAGCGCATTATTTGCGTTTTGAAAATAAAATAAATTGGATATTGTGATATATAAATGACACATATTTAATAAACTATAAATGAAAATAATAGTCCCCTACATAAACATTTCTTGTATCTCATTTGTGCATATAATATTACAAGTAAATACAAATGAGAGCATTACCTTCACGTTGTATCCCGCACATAGCAGGTTAGGCAGAGTCTACCTAGACCTGGTAACATAGTATAGTGCTAAGATACTCTGCTCCCCATTAAGACACGGAGAATCACTTCGTGAAACAGTTAGGCCAATTGGCAGAATACGGATAAAAAAAAAATTGTATGGCATATATAATACTTCACACGAACGGATTTGTGGATGATACTAGTTATCATTGAGAATACATAAAACTCTTTGATTGCCGAGTGAATGACTGACAACGCGCATAAGAATGATGTAGAAATGAAATTTAGTAAGATTTCTTGAAGAGTGTACTAAGACGGGATTTCTCGTAATAAATAATATTCTCATAATAAATAATATACTCGTAATAAATACGGAAAAACTACTATTTTTCATATTACCTGAGACAGTCATAAATAAAGTTGTTACTAAACGGCAATAAATTTAATGAAACAAATAACGTACAATGTTGCAAGGATCCGCACATTACCTAGGCTAAATGAGCTTTATAGTTCTACACCAAGAGAATTTATGAAACATTCCAATTTACATCGTTTAATGCTTATAATATAAAAAAAATTGCTTAGTTACAGTAAATTTTAATAAACTCAGTGCGATTGATAGAACGATAGATAAATTGAATTGAAGGGGGCCATTCAAGTATTACAAAAGCACTATAGGTACGTTCACAAAGCGTGTTTATCTCCATCTTAAAGGCCAGCAACGCACCTGCAGCTCCTCTTGTCTTACACGGCCGCTAATAAAGAATATCATTTTCAAAAATTTTTACTCCATATTATTATATGGAGTAATGGATTGTGGATTTTGCTTGCAAAATTTGTAGTATATAAAGTAAAAAAAAATTATAAAAATAAAAAATTTATGCAGTCGGGCTGCATAAAACTAAAAAGAAAATAAACAAGCCCAATAGTTTATTAGGATTAACAGTCGGGATCTCTTTAAATTATGCAGGGTTCTTGATAAAGATTCTATTGATTGAAGAATTACTTATAAGTCCCGACTGTTAATCATTATAAACTATTGGGCTTGTTTATTTTCTTTTTAGTTTTATGCAGTCGGGGTTTTTTATTTTTATAAATATTTTCTTATTTTTAATTTTTTTGTTAGGATTCATTATAGATAATCATGATATACGTTTTTAAAATCCTCGTATTGAGTTCTTGAATTTGATACCCATATTGTGGTATTTGAAACGTTAATTTTTTTTTCACTAAGCCCAATGGCGTCCCACAGCCGCCATGATTGTTTTTTTTAACGTCACCTATTTAAGAACACTTGGGCTGCTAATACAAATCTAACGATACCTCAATTATGTAAATCCATTCAGCGATTCTGGAGATATGAGGTAAGAAAGAATATCACATACATACATACATACATACATACAAGGTACGCGCGAAAAACATAACCCTTCCTTAGCAGTCGGAAAAAATATTTGGCTATACGGTGTTTAGATAGACAGTAAGTACGCGTGCACGGTAAGCATAGTGTTCCCGCGTTTTTTATCATCATACAAATTTGACTTTTTCCTATCATAATACAAATTGAAAGTTAAAGATTCAGCCAATTCAGTAAAACTTGTACGTAAGTAAAAAGTTTTATATAATAACTGTTATAGCAATTAGCAAATTTGTTGAAGTAAGTACTTCACATTGATATAACTTTTTTATTTACGAACCAATTGTAATAAAACAAACTCAATATATTAACGAAAGCTTGCCAGAATCAAATAATAGGAACTGCATTTCGATCGGCTCAGCCGCACATTGCACAAACAATCAGACAAATAGACAGACACCGATCCGTTCGGATATTATTATAAGTATAGACTAAATTTGGTTATTTATACGCTACAAAACAATAGCGGAAAATAATTTCACAATTGCATTCGCAGCGAATAAATTTAGTGCGCTGATATAGCGTGCTTACAAATGTTATTTATAAATAATATTAATTATTGTGTAATATCCATACAGGTCTTTCAAATATAAACCAATTTTCGCATTATTTTTATGGTTCCATACTCAGAAAGAAATAAAAGGAATCCTTGCTACATATATAATGATATTAACGATATATCGTAACGATTTTAGACTGTGCTCATAAATCGAACGATTTTAGTATCACACGCCTCCGATATAGGCGTCGATCGTCAGTTCTCCGTAGAAGCTTACGCAGAAAACATGTCGTCAATAATAGAAGATTTCATTACTAAGATTAGCATAGCTATTTTAATAAGAGTATGAATGAAGGCGTCTGCTGGATTTAGTCACTCGGCTAATAATACTGTAAAGAGAGAAGTATCAAGTCCACACGAAAGATTATCTGCTACACTGCTATTTTAAGCTACACAGTTGTTCACCTATTCCGACATGTTGGAAAGAGAGCGGTCCATGAACCAAGTGCACGAGCTCCATGAAGTACTAACGAAATGAGCCAACATCATCCACATGTATCGATAAATTGTAACTGCCGCTGATAATCTACAATAGTTTGTCATGCACACAATCGATAAATCTGAGTAATTTGGTGTGCACAGTTTAATCGCTACCATATATCGTTACACGTGTAGCAGGGGTGTCAACACCATCAAAAATTATTAGAATTTTAACAAAAAGTAATCATGTTTGTATTAACATTACATGTGAAAATTATTACCAATTTATAATTGTAATTCACATCATAAAAAAGAGAGCGTGCACCCGCCATTCTTTTAATTTGTCATCCTTTATACAGTACATTAGGGACGGTAGCGCTTTACTATAATTGTAAGGACATTTCTTACAGACCTAAGGCCCGGACTCCACCAAAGCGGAGATATACGAAGAAGTCTAAAGCGGAGACATACAAGTCGAGCTTAGAGATCTCCACTGGAGATGTGTAAATACAGAAATTTTATTGGTTGTTAAAAAAAAATCATCTCCGTTCGTCTCGTCTCCGCTTTAGTGGAGTCCGGGCCTTAGTGCTTTAAAAATTAACGGTATAGATGCATAGGTTTCGTCATTGCGGGAGAAAAGGGGAGTAATGTTCAGGTTTCAGGTAACTTTTTCTTTGCATCATTATTTTAAATTATAATATTTATTATGTTTTTTGTTAAATGGTTTCTATTTTTTTTTGCAAATTAAAAGAGCATGTATCCATATCTAAAGGGATAGTCACCCTCGTTTTTTATAATAACCCAAGAGACAAGTATCCACAATTATAAATTGTTCCACAAGTAAAAACAATTTTTTCAGTTGATGTTTTTCTATTTTATTATCTTCAAGATTACTGTTCACCGTGTTGAAAATTACTGCGTATTGACTGTAAGGTTGAATACAACTGATAAAATATCCGTACCAATTACTTATTTAATTTGCCAATTTTATGTAATTGGTGTTTTTATCTCGCGCGATTCTCTTGCGCTATTATAATAACACATGTATTTACAGTGTCACAGGGAGTGAAAAAATAAATGACTATAAGATTATTATTATCCCTTAATATTCTTGTAGTAAGTCGTGCCGCTGAGGCACAAATTGTGACTGTAAACGCGACTGGTTGTGAGTTCGATCCCCACTGGAGGAAACGAAATATGTATTTAAATATATATTATCATTTCTTCGCTCTGGTGTCGAGGTAAAGTGCAGTGTTGAGTTCCGCTACTCAGTACACACGTAATGCCTCTAGAATGCGATGGAAAGTAGGGAACGGAGTGTCTTAGCACTAGGTTCCCTCTGCCTACCCTGGCGTGTGGATACAGCGTAAAGCTGATTTAATTAGATTTTTTAATTAATCCTTTTAAGGATCAGTATTTATACTGACGTGGATTTTTTGTATCGTTAGTACCGACATGAGGCTTGAGAGGCTGTGTATATAATTGAAACGTATGAGTTACACATTTATTCTTGGGTTGAGATGACAAAAAAAGGACTTAAAGAAAAAATAAATGTAAAATTAAAAACTATTTCATTAAGTATTTGAAAATAGCACTATAATAAAATATTTGACTTGAATTTCGAAAAAAAAAAAAACAAACAGCTAAGACAATGATTCTCAACCTTTTTTTTGTTGCGGCACATATTTAACGATTTCGAAATTTGGCGGCACACAAAGAGACATTATTTACTACAACACACTGCATAAATAGTTTATGACAAAAAATTTAAATATACGAATTTATTTTTTTGTGGTTTTAAATATATATTCATGTTAAAAAATATTTTTCTTTTTAAAAGTTATAATTTAATTATATTAACATTATTTTATATTTGCAAAATTTGGCGGCACACAAAAATGCCGCGGCACAGTGGTTGAGAATCACTGAGCTAAGATATAATAAGATCGGGGCAAAAGTATTTTCGTATTGTTCTTACAAGGGAAAATATTATTTTTTAGGTATAATTTTTTATATATTTATAATATGTATGTGCCGTTTTAAACGATAACTTATTGCCATCTTATCGGTAGTGCCATGATCCCATTGCTGTAGAAATTTTGAGATTTTTGATAAAAAACATCTGACAGGTAGTGATCACAGTGTTCTTTTTAAGTTAGCTTTGTGCTTCCTAAAGAGTTCTGCAACGACCGAAACAGGTGGTGATCTGAAACAAGGTCAAGGCTATACGGAGGATGCATCAACACATCCCAGCTAAGCTCTCTCAATTTTTGTTGCGTGGTTATGGATGAATGCGATCTGGCATTGTCATGGTGGAACACCACGCCCTTCCTATTCACCAGCTCCGGCAGGTTTTTCTCAATAGCTTTTTAAAACCTCATCAGATGTTGAGAGTAGAGGTCAGAATCTCTCACATACGTCTTCTTCTTGCTTGAAAAACAATTGAAAAATGGCGGGAGCGAGTTTTTCTTTATTAATTGCATCTTCAGAATATCACATTTAATGGTTTATTAAAACCAGCCAGTTACATTCAGTAAAGCCAAAGAGGTTTGATTACTAATAATACAGTAGAGGACTGAGAGGTGTTCAAAAGTCGTGACAGTAAAGATTCCATGGTTTCAATGGTATCAGTAAAGATTCAATGGTTGAGATACGTTATCGAATTTGTTACATAATTGTAACAAATTATTCGATGACGTGTCAGCGGTCACTCTCTTATTATCATATTTTTTTCATGTGTATTATAACAAAATATTTTTATAATTAGATATCGTTTGATATCTAATTATAAAAATATTTTATAATTAGATATCAAACTGTACTGTTGTACTGTTACAAACAAGGTACTTGTTTGTAACAGTAACAAAAAACCGTAGCCTTTTGGCGCTCCGTTCTCTCTGACTACCCTGCAGTTTTTATTTTCACTTTGGGGAATAAATACATTTAAATTAATTTTATTTCGTCACTCTGGTAGACAAAGCGCGGTGTTGACTTCCGTCACTCAATCTGCAACGACTTGAAAGTGATTTAAACAGTTAGCTAATAAGTGAAGTAATTCTACAATATATTCTTATTCCTACCAAACAATTTTCAGGCTACATCAGCCAGTTGATTGTTGGGATCAGTGTAAGTTGGACTGGACCTATTCTGCCGAAACTTAAAGATCCTTATCAGTCACCATTATCAGTTCCACTATCAGACGTGCAGATATCATTAATTGCAACACTCTTTTATCTAGGAGGAATACCTGGTAAGAAATTATGTTTTATTTTTTTCTAATAAAACCGAACGTTCGTACTGTAAAAGAGACGTATGTGGTTTTTCATTTTTTTGATTCTTACTTAGGGGAATACATCATGTTTCCAACTCTGATAAAAAAACGTGGCTTTGAGTTCAATCACTAATCATGCAATGTTTTAAAAGTGAACGGCAATAGGAAAACGAAGAGTCTTACCACTAGATTTTTCCTACAGAATTGTATAACGTGTTACATATCCGAGTAGGAATAACCCAGTGACGGACTAACTTACAAGCTGCAATTAGCTTTTGAATTAGACTTGCATAAACATACGAAATGAAACAAGGACTTCTGTCAGCTGTCCATCTAGATGCAACGTCTGTACTTGTATCGGTAGCACAGACGTGACTGTGGTAACTTTTTATTTCTTGTAAGCCCTGATCCTTCTCAAATCCATTGTAAATTTTTATTAGATTATCCAGAGCGTTATCTGGAGCTTCCATCTAATATTTCCACTCATCATAAACTTTGTTTCGACTATTTGAAAAAATATTGCTTATTTCTTAAATGTATATATGCGTCAATTCCTGTATAAATCAGTTATGAGCTAGTTCACCTGGCTTAGAAAGTAATATTAGTTCCGCGTATATATTATTCCTCTTCTCTTCCTCTTAAATTGGTACCCACTAAGCGCTTTTCCAAAGGCTTGCTTAGGATTTGATCAAGGGAACTTGCAGCCATTTGGCGACCTTCCAGGACCGGAGGTTCGGGGCACACCGCTCCCGCCATCCCCCGTTTGTCCGCCACTAAAAAACCCAAACTAAAAATTCTATTAAGTCGTAGGTTTCAGTTATCTCAAGCTAAAATGTGCTTACACATATTTTCTTTATTTGTATAAAAGGCATAAAATCTAACAAAATAATATTATTTATAACATTATTTAAAGTGTTAAATATCGTGATTGTTTATGAATAGGTAATTAAAATGTTCGCATATTAATGATTTTATAGATCGTTCTAATAGGTTACGATAATAGTTAGCGTTTATAAATGGCTTTGAATCTGTAAAAATCAGTGTTATTTTTATTTTTTTAGCTTGGCGGGTAGGCAGCGGGGACCTGGGAAACTAGTGTTAATACTCTCTTTTCTCCATTATTTTTGAGGTATTCCGTATTGAGTGGAGGAACTGCGCTTTGCTCGTAACGATAGCAAGAAAATTAAAATCTCTATTAAAATCTCTTCTCTATATATAATAAAAGGATAGAAAAGTCAATTCTGTACATGAAATATATAAAAAAAATAAAAATCAGGTCGGTTTATATGACGATTATAGAACATAAAAAACCACTCAGCAGAATTCTTGTCTGTCTGTCTGTCTGTCCGTCTGTCTGTCTGTCTATCGGTTTATTTGTTCGTCAATCACGCAAAACCTACCAGACAGAAATTGATAATTTTTTGCATGGCCTAGGGTCTCAATGTACATTTTTTTTGGGCTTCATTCCGAATTTTATTATAGTTTCCTTTAAAAAAAATAAAAACTGAAAAATGTATATTACTTAAAATACCGATAACCACTGTATGAAATTCAATTAATTTTAGCATTGTAATAGTTCAAAGCCTAATGCAACTTATACAATAGTTTTTATCATGGAGTAGAAAGAAATTTTACCAGAAAAAATAACATAATTATATTTTTTAATAAAAAAAACAACTTCTTCAATTTCAACCGGATTTCATACTCTGAACTTAACCAAACTTTCACCAAACTATCCTTTATGTGTATCCTTTCTAATAAAAAAAGAATCATTAAAATCGGTTGAGTTGATATTTAGATATTCGTCCATTTGTCGCGCACATACATAATGTAAATTTGAGATTTATATGATTTTCTCATAGATACCATTGTCGGAAATGAACTAAATTAAAATAGGACTACACGGGACGCACTAGCTTCAAAATAAAAAAAAGAATCGGTTCACACAGTCAAAAGTTCTGAGGTAACAAGGATAAAAAATACAGTCGAATTGATGAGCTCCTCTTTCAAGAAGTCGGTTAATAGAAATCTGACATAGTTAAATTACGATTATTTAACCCCAATTAAAAAGAAAAAAGTGAATTGAGGCCGTTCGTCGCACAGGGGCACAAAGTGTAACTGTAAACTGGTTGTGGGTTCGGTTCCCACTTGAGGAAATGAAATATTTATTTAAATTTATATTTTCATTTCATCGCTCTGGTGTCGATGCAAAGTGCGACGTTGAGTTTCACTACTCAGCACGCAATGCCTACAGAATTCCGCGGAAAGCAGGGAACAGAGTATCTTAACACTAGGTTCCCTCTGCCTACCCTGCTGCGTGTGGGACACAGCGTGAAGCTGAAAAAAGAAGTACAATTTACAGTTTTATTTAAAATACAGTTTAGTCTACCATAATTATTATTTTAAACGTCAACGTTGGTAACATTAACAAAAATAATAAAGTAGGTTGTTGAGGCTGGTCGTGGCGCAGCGGCACGAAGTGCGACTGTAAAACCGACTGGTTGTGGGTTCGATCCCCACTCGAGGAGATGAAATATTTACTTAAATTTATATTTCCATTTCTTCGCTCTGGTGTCGAGGACAAGCGCGGCGTTGAGTTCTGCCACTTCACACGCAATGCCTCCAGAATTCGGCAGAAAGTGGGGAACGGAGTGTCTTAATACTAGGTTTCCTCTGCCTAACCTGCTGTGTGCGGGATACAGCGTGAAGCTGATTAAAATAAAACTAATAGTAAATATTTAAGGGCAGATTGCCAAAATACAAACAAAAAAGTATTTAAATCGGTTAAGCCGTTTCTGAGATTATCGTGAACAAACTCACAGACAAACAGACAAACTGAACCAAGTTCTATTACAATGTTAATTGTAATATCTTCCATGTACAGCCACCGATGAGTTAGGATTTAATTGTAAGTATCGATAAGTTGTGTTTTTATTTCAAACATTCAATTGAAGATTCTTATGGGAGGTACAAAAATGCGACCTAAAGTTTTAATAAATTTCTCATTAAAAATATTCATTGCGCTGCAAACATACATTATAGGTATTTCAAAACACAAACATATAATAATTCAGTGTGTTAATTAAATAATTCTGTGGTTTAAGCGGGCGAAGCCACGAACGGGTCGCTAGTACTAAATATTTCTTCCAAACGCTTTCTTCTTTCCAGTGGAAAACTCACAACTGCCAAGTTTAAAGTCGCAGGCCTGTGTCAAAAAATAAATGGCTAATTTTTTTATGTATCGTTTCAGGTCCATATGTAATGGGATGGTTGGCAAATGTCAAGGGCAGAAAACCTTGTCTTATAATTGGAGGGATGGTATCGTTAATATCATTTGTTACTTTAATTCTATCCAAAAATTTAGCAGTCCTGTACTGTGGCAGGCTATTAGCTGGCTTTGGAATAGGGTCTTTGACTGTCATGAATTTGGTATACGTAGGTGAAATTGCGTTAGTATTATACATTTTTATAAAATATTACAATATTTCAAAGAATTTTATTTATAAAATTACTAGAAGGTCTATGCTTTGCTCGCTTCACTCGCCAACCCACTCACTTCGGTTGCTGTAATAATAAAAATGTTAAAACCTTTTAAAGACAACAAGCCGAGGTCATTATGGCACAGCGTCTGTCTGTAGATGGTTGATTACATTCACTCATAATATATTATACAAAAAAATGGGCGGGTATCGAGTGAGTTATCACTAAATTTTCTTGTCTATCTTTTTATGTATGTGACAAAAAATAACACACACAACACATTACATACAGAAGTAGTCAAGAAATTCAATACGAATATATACATAAATAAAACTATCATAAAAAATCTGAGAAGTAATTAATGTTGTTGCAAAAAAAATTACGCTTCTATATCATATGGGTATTAAAATGTAACTGAAAAGATGACTCTTGCAACTCTTGCGATGAAAACTCTCGCTTGTCTAATACATTGTTCTCGAAATGAAAAAGAAATGTATATATTTTAAAATTTTAAACAAGATTTGTGGAAATAAAAAGGGTATATGAAATGGAAAGTAGCTGACATACCCATACCTGCAGATAAATTGCTTGTTGTACGCAGATGATGCATCACTAATGATAAAGTATAGAAAATAAAAAAAAGTGGGTGATAGATAGGACAGAAGGTAGGTGATCTTTAGCTTAATTGCCTGTTGTACGTAACATATTTAATCATTGCATCATTACAATGAGAATTACATTTGTTACTACACTAAAAAAAGAAGAAGAGGAGGTCACTGGTTTAAGGTTAAATGTAAGACAAGTGTGACAAGTTGAAATGAAGACAGGACGGAATGCAACAAGATCAGTGTAAAAATGTCGTTTAGTATAAACAATATAATTTTTATTCAACGAGACCGGCAGAACTAGATGCATTCTTATGACTATTGCGAATATTATATAATACTTTAAAAAATCTTCATTGCACCATGCTGTTAATATACTGTTTGATTTCAAAGTTAAAAAAGTTGTTGAAGAAAGAAACGATTGCCGTGAACTTGTTAATTGCCGAAACAATTTATATGAATCTTCTCCAGAAATGTGTAGATATTTGTCTCAATAACTACTGAACCGTTTTCGATGATACTTGGACTGTTCCTTTAGTTAGATTACATCTCATTTAGTTGAAAGGGAAATATTAAACATATTTTCATTTGACCTTACGTTAGGTACAAACGTACAAAAAATCATTTTAAAGTCAGTTAAAAAAAAAACATTTATTAATATTACTATTCCTTTTATCTTACAGATCAAAAAACATTAGAGGTATACTCTTAACAATAATAGGAGTATTTAATACTGGTGGATCTGTATTGATGTATTACGGCGGTTTATTTTCGTCATACACGGCAGCTACTTCTGTAGGATTAGTTGTCGCTTTAGCATTTACATTTTGTGTATTTTTTATACCAGAGTCTCCTATGTTTTTTGTCTTAAAAGGTATTTTTTCTATTAACAATACATCTTATTAAAATATATCAAATCAGCTTCACGCTGTATCCCGCACACAGCAGGGTAGGCAGAGGGAACTTAGTGTTAAGACACTGCGTTCCCTACTTTCTGCCGAATTCTGAAGGCATTGCGTGTTGAGTGGCAGAACTCAACGCCGCGCTTTGTCTCATACCAGAGCGGAGAAATGGAAATATAAATTTAAGTAAATATTTCATCTCCTCGAGTGGGGATCGAAGCCACAACCAGTCGGTTTTACAGCCACACTTTGTGGCCCTGCGCCACGACTGGCCTCATTTCATCCTTCTCTTATTAAAAAAATATATAATTTTATGTTTTATTCACTCGATATGTTCTGGATCTACAAAGTGCGGCGTGGGTTTCTGAACTTGCAATGTTTGAATTCGGCTGGAGAGTGCAGTTGAGAAGTGAGTGTTTGACACTACCATATAGACAAGTATAAATTACTGTGAACCTAATTAGGTTTTAATTAATTTTAAATTAAGAAATTTCTTACTTTAAAATTGCATTTCTAACTTATTTTTAGGTGAGGATTCTTCCCTAAAACAAATATTAGAAGAACTAGGCAGATCTGATGACTTTGAATAATTAGCGATGTCTAATAAAGAATATGAAAATTCAACATCTAAAAAGGATTGGATAGAACTGTTCACGGATAGTAGTAATCGAAGATCATTAATTATACTTATTTTTGCTAACATATTTCTTCAATGCAGTGGAATTATTAGCATAGTACTGTTTTCTGGAATAATATTCAATATGGCCGGAACATCACTTAATCCTAGTTTGGCAATAATTTTAATTTTATTATGCCAGTTAGGTGGTAGTTTGTTAGTGCCATTTTTTATTGAAAAATATGGTAGAAGAGTCTTGATGATTGTGCCATGTATCATTTGCTCTTTGTGTATGGTAAATATTTTTACTTTTTTTGTCAACCTCTTTTTCTCACTTTTCGCACATTTTAGAAGATATTGCTTGTTCTGAAAAACTCTTTACTGCGTTTTGTTTACTAGAGGTGGGGTTATGAAAATTACTTAAATATAATCAGTCTCCCCTAGTGGGGATAGAACCAATACTCATCGTAGTCTGCTGTAACACTGCAGGCTCCACTTATTTCATATCTTCATTTTATCATTCAGATTAATAAATTATTCATGAATACATATATTCAATTTACCCATAACAAAATAAATATTTTTATTTTCAGCTAATTTTAGGATTCTATTTTTATTTAGACACTTACGAATATCCGGGAATCAAAAGTGTAAAATGGTTACCACTTGTAGTACTTATTACATTTTTCTTTACCTATGATGTAGGTAAGCTTAAAGATTTGATATTAACAAATTTTATTAAAACAATTTCAAAATAACTATAACATATTTTTTACATTTTTGAATAACATTGAGTATTTGTTCACAGTAAGTTATATTTTAGTTAGTTAATGTGTTTCTGCATTCTGCAAGATAACTTTAACTAACAATACGCTGAATAAAAAATCTTACGTACTTCGATAACAATATCTGAACAAATATGGTAATATTTGTTCAGATGTTGTAATCGAAGTACGTATATTTAATTTACAACACAGCTTGACGCTTTTTGCCGCCTAGCAGCTTAGAGCCTACCCTATCTCTATTTTTCGTCCAATTGAAACATTACTTGTTGAGTGTCGAAACTCTACATTGTGCTTTGTCTACCAGAGGGAGAATATGAAAATAATTTAAATTCAATCCTCACTTGAGGAAATGATTAGACGCTACCCCACTGCGTCACGACGGCTTCAAATACCTACTCCTAATTTATGGCGCATTTTTCACCATTTTTTTTTCTTTACTTTTAGGTCTAGGTATAATTCCTAGTACATTGATAGGCGAAATGTTTAAAACTAATGTAAGGAGCAAAGGTTCTGCAGTGGCCATTACGAGTTCTTGGATAAATGGGTTCATCGTATCAACTGCTTTTGGAACGTTAATGAATATTGTTGGTGCACATATATTATTCTGGTTCTTTTCGTGTTCATCAGCGTTTGCGTTTATATTTACATTATTATTTATACCAGAAACGAAAGGCAAAAGTCTGGTAGAAATACAAAAATAAATTATATATTATATTATAGTAAAAGTGGAGAGTGAAGTGGAGTGGATCAGCGAAGAATGTAGTATTCTTATCAATGTTTACTTAAGCTATGATTAATCTATAATACTTCTAATGCACTACATCCTGTAAGCTACTATATGTAGAGTAATGTAAATGCAGGACCCTAATTAAATATATAAAATATTATTTAATCTCTATATATAATAAGACAGTAAAAATATTTTGTCTGTACATTTAGTAATTTTGACTGAAATGGATAGAGGGACACTTAAGAAGAATAATAGAAAGCAAAAATATTTTTTTTGAATTTCTTGTCTTCTTTTTCTCTGAAAGTACTGAATCGATTTACTTAAAAGTTTCACCAATTGCCTTGTTTTAACTCAACTTAACTACTAAAGTTTGGTTCATCAAAATCAGTTCATTAAAAAAAAGTTATCGCCATTTGAATGAACTCAAGGCATTAGTTTGCCTGCGAATGTTATATAGCAATCGCCCTGGTAAGATTCCTGGCTAAAGAATGACATTCGAAACGTCTTGGTTATATGACTGTTAAAAAAATTAAATTAAATCAGCTTCACGCTGTATCCCGCACACAGCAGGGTAGGCAGAAGGAACCTTGTGTTAGGACACTCCGTTCCCCACTTTCTGCCGAATTCTGGAGGTATTGCGTGTTGAGTGGCAGAACTAAACGCCGCGCTTAACCTCGACACCAGAGCGAAGAAATGGAAATATAAATTTAAGTAAATATTTCATCTCCTCGAGTGG
>JAAIXJ010000042.1:72775-168536 GCA_013403705.1 Heliconius hermathena | reverse complement strand
ATCAAATATCAACATTGGTCGTATTTTTTAGTTCGAAACAATAAAAAAATCTTATAGAAATTACGATAATGTCGTAAAAAAATCATATTAGAATATTACAGATTAAAGTAATAAAAAAATCATATTAGAAGTAATTATAGTTGTCAATCAATTCTGCTTATTAAATCAATAATCATGTATTTTAAGTGGGCGAAGCCGTGGGCGAAGCCGTGGGCGAAGCCGTGGGCGAGCCGCTAGTATAAAAATATAATGATATAAAACTGAACGTTTGAAAATACTTATAATTAGTTACTTGTACAATAATATTTTTAAAAAAATATTTACATTGTTATTTTCACCAGAAACAAAAGATAGGTTTGGTGATCAAAATAATTATGAAAAAAATATATTTATTCCAAAAGTGTTTGTATTTTTTATATTATAATATGTTTTAATATGAATACCAAGTCTTATTTGTTTTTTTTTATTTTCTGATATTGTTAAAAACTTGAATATCACAATTTCAACATTATATTATTGTAGGTCTATGCATGTAATTATTTATAGTGTCCAGAAAGTTGTGAAGAATCTTCAAATTCTACATACAGTATTTATGAAATATTGCGGAAATTTTAAATATTTTAACATATCCCATTTATTTTAATTTTAGAAATTTGTCCTTCATAAGGTCATCTTTATATCCTTCTAACCTCACTGTTATGTGTCCTACATATACAACCAATAGGCGGGATGGCGGTAGATACTGAGTAACTCTTAAAACGGTGTCTTTCAATTAGTACATTGCTTATAGTTTTGTTCATGTACACTTTTTAATTTACAAATTTCCATAAAAAAATTCACAAACGTCTATCTTCATAAGTATATTTTTATAGGGCCATTCCTGGTTGCCACGCAAATAAATTGTTTTGACGAAACCCTTCATTGCGAGAGCATTCCTTTTATGAGAATTTAAAAAAGTCATAAATTAAAACAACAAGGTTCACGCTGGCTCCAGCACACAGCAGCGTAGGCAGAGGGAACCTAGTGTTAAGACTCTCCGTTCTCCACTTTCCGCAGAATTCTGGAGTGCGTGCTGAGTGGAGGAATTCAACGCCGAGCTTTTCTCGACACCAGAGCTGAGAAATTGAAATATTAGTTTAAATAAATATTTCAATTCCTCGAGTGGGGATCAAACCCACAACCAGTCGCGTTTACAGCCACACTTTGCACCTGTGCTACGACTGGCCTCCTTTAATGAGACGTGTAAAATATCACTTAATTTCAACGGATAACAACTATAATGTAAACTACATTTTTACATAAATTTTAAATTGTTTAATTACATGATATCATTTTTATTATATTATCATAAGAATAAATATAAACTGTTATGCATACAATAAATTTAGCACGCTCAAGAAAGAACGATCTTGAAAGAAATATCAAGTAAATACAAAGATTTTTTGGTTGGTTCGTTCATATAATATATGTAACTAATTTAAAAACTGTACAGGAGTTAATATGCAATTATTACAGTTATTTTACAAAGAATATTATGAATCCTTCAAATCAATAATTTAACATTTAAGGCTGTTTCTGAATGAGTAAATTAAATTATTCACTGACATCAGCACATTTAACAGAGTATATTATATAGGTAAAAAGAACGTAAAGTTACAAAAATATATACGTGTAATAAATAATTAGCTTTATGTATATTTTATAAATATCAAATGGTCGTATTTTTTTATTCAGTCAAAGATTCTTTGACGATACTGTCGTAAAAAAGTCATATTAGAAGTCATCATAGTTGTCAATCAATTCTGCTAATTAAATCAATAATCATGTATTTTAAGCGGGCGAAGCCGGGGGCGAGCCGCTAGTAATAAATAAATAGTATTAAGTATAAGTATACTGTTTTTTTTTTTGTAACTGTAAGATTATTTCTATCTTTGATCTTGTCGTTGCTTATGTTTGTTTTTCTTTTCTACGATGCACTTATATATATTTTACTATTTTTGCGGCGTTAGCGGTTGTGTATATTGTGTGATTTATACACTGCGCCATGACGACCTCACAAAAGTACTAATCCTAATCCTTTAAATTATAAATAAAGGTCAACGACAGCTTATATATATATATATATATATATATATATATATATATATATATATATATATATATATATGTCTTCTAGAGGTAAGGTACAGTAATCACTATTATGATTTAGAAATAAAAAAATATTGTCATTTATATTTATTTATTTTATACTATACAATATAACATTATTGTTTACTCAATTGAATGCGTAGGATACGATGGGCACTTTATCAAAATGTGCAGTAAAAATATACACTGAAAAATACTATATATTATTTCAATAATTATTCTGCTCTCTCTATCACCGCTCTCAATTTTAATATTACAAAATAGTTAACAAGAGTTAATGATAGTTCAATACGATAATGACTGCTTTAGTTCAAACCTGTGTGCAACCATTAATGCCCACCACAAAATCGTCAAGTCATTCCAATACAGATTATGCGTTTGTGTACGAGGGTGTATGAGTGCGTGCATGTGTATATGTGTGTGTGTTTTTTGTTGTTGTTAAGCCTTGTAACCAATTTGAAGTAAATCTTATATAACTATATAACTTCGGCGGAAAGTGGGGAACGAAGTGTCTTAACTCTGTCTACCTCTGCCTCCCCTGCTGTATGTGGGATACAGCGTGAAGCCGAGATCTATACATTGGTTTTCAACAAAAATTTCAGCCAATTCAATAAAATAGTACTTTTACAAAATAGTTAGGCTATATTAATATAACCTTTTTATTTATGAAACCATTGTAATAAAACAAATATTTAATGTTAAGGGACGTTTGCCAAAATATAATAGTTCCAACTATGTACTTAAATTGATTTATTCGTTTCTGAGACTATCGTAAACAAACGCACAGACAATCAGATATACCGACCGGCGTCTATTACATTGTTAAATGTCCCCAATAACAGTTTTTTTAGTATATCTTCCATGGACAGGCCAATGAGTTACGATTTTATTATAAATATAGATAAGTTGTTTTTTTTTAATATTTATTGAATCTCCTTATGGGAACTACAAAAATGCAACCCTAAGGTTTTAACATTAGGAATCTTATGTGCTTTGCAAACATACAATATATTTTTAACACAGGAATGTATTATAATTCAATGATTTAAGTAAATAATTCAGTAGTTTAAGCGGGGGAATTAATTATAAAATAATAATAATAAAGTAAATAATATTTAGCTTTGGGCTTAGTACATGTATAAAGACCGAAATCTACCTTATCAAACTTATAAATATATGGAAACATACAATTCATATTAATAAAAAACTTATACAATAAAATAACATATAACCCTCCCTTAGCAGTCGGGAAAAATACATTAAATAGTCATTATTTTTCGAGTGTGGGTAAGCTGATCTCACTTTTTATCTGACGTAGTGCGCCATCGGTTTTACGTAAAAATATTATGAGGCCAGTCGTGGCGCAGGGGCACAAAGTATGACTGTAAAATCGACTGGTTGTGGGTTCGAACTCCACTCGGGAAATAAAATATTTATTTAAATATATTTATATTTTCATTTCTTCGGTCTGGTGTCAAGGCAAAGCGGGGCGTTGAGTTCCGCCACTGAACCCTGCTGTGTGTGGGACATAGCGTGAAGCTGATTATTTTACCATGTGTTACCCAGCGGTATTTGTATCCATCCACCTTGGCAAAATCTCGAGAAATAAAAAATAGATGCTTCATTTTACTTGTTATGTATTCCGATATAAATATACGTTTTTTTTTCACCATTGATATGAATATTCTATGTTTGTAGAAAAGAACTGTCTTTATTACTTTTTTTAATATAACTTTGTAATTTTTGTGAGGCCAGTCGTAGCACGTAGTGACTGTAAAACCGACTGGTTGTGGGTTCGATCCCCACTCGAGGAGATGAAATATTTACTTAAATTTATATTTCCATTTCTTCGCTCTGGTGTCGAGGCTAAGCGCGGCGTTGAGTTCTGCTACTCAACACGCAATGTCTCCAGAATTCGGCAGAAAGTAGGGAACGGAGTGTCTTAACACTAGGTTCCCTCTGCGTACCCTGCTGTGTGCGGGATACAGCGTGAAGCTGATTTGTAATTTTTTCCTTCAAAAAGTTTTAAAGTTGACTTACTACTTGGTAAGCGGTAAATATCATTGACTTTGTTGGGCAATATTATTAAGCTAAGTTTTTGACCAATACAAATGATTGCAGTAAAATTTCTTTAGACTTCGAACTATCAAAATCAAATCAAAAACACTTTATTGCACAGAGATAATATATAAATTCAATAAAATTAGAAACTTTAGCACAGTGCAAAGGCGGCCTTATAAGTGATCTCTTACAGGCAACCTTTTATTTATGGAAACTTTTTTTTTTTATGGAAAAGGACAAGGCAAACTAATATCAAGAGAACATTGTTGGCGGATAACTTAGCATAAATGTTTTTGTTATTTATTATATCATAATAATAACAATAAATAAATAAATAAAAAAAAAGTATACACACACTATTCATATATAAATACATAGATACATACATACAAACATACATAAATACATACATAGATATCATATATATACATATTTATATAGAGATACATTTATAAACTTACATATATGCACAAAACAGATACAATGACTATAGCGATAGGTAATACTCTTTAAGCCGGCGCTTAAAGATATTAAGTGATGTCGACTGCCTGATGAACCGTGGTAGATCGTTCCATAATTTCACCGTTTTTACGAATGATTCACTGTAGCACTTGGTGCGACATAATGGAACCTTCAAATACAAAACTATGTATAGGTACATTTCTGAATTCAATGCAAGTGGATCGAGACGCACGATCAAATCCTTCCATTTTTTCTTCCCAGGATTGTATATATTTTAGGTTAGCTTGACGTGCTGATTGTGTATAAGCCATTTTTTTTATATCATTTATTTCTATATAATTTTATATGCATTAAATTAAATCATTACAAAAATATTAATCATGTAATTTTTTTCTTTTATATTATGAAATACAATAATTTTGTATAATTATAAAATTATTTTGTAACAGATAATGGCATTTTATGAGGTACTTTACATATTATTTTGAAATAGAACGCATAATCTAAAAACTGAACTCAAGTATTTATATTTTTGTATTTATTATGAGCTATATAAGAAAGTTATGTTATAGATTATATTTGTTATTAATTATTTTATTAAATTACACACTTATGGTAGGGATTGTTACAAATTGGTACGGAATTTTCGGCTTCCGAACTTGAGTAAGTCAGACTAACATTTGAGCGGTTTTTTATATTTAAATTTTATTATTATCATTTTACCTTAACGTATATTGTATCTCATGTATTGTTAACACTATATTAGCGCAGTGTAAATTATATTGTCAGCGACTTTAAACGCATTCTTGACTCGCTTTTTTAAAAAACTAGTGGCTTAACAAAATGACTAGTACGATTGGTATCAAAAGACAATTATATATATCAGTGATACGTATGTATATTACTTATTTTTTTTATTATATGTTAATATTAACACTATATTAATTTTGTCCTGAAGCCTTTTTTTAACTGCAAATAAAAAACTATAATAAATATTTTATTTTGTAAAAACCTGCGACGTTTAAGATGTGTTTGAAAAAAAAAGGATAAAATAGTTTAAAAATCCTCGATTTAAATTATTTATGTGACGACAGATATTTACTGTAAAAAGTTTTAAAATAAGTTGATTTAATCTCTCACAGAGTCGGACATATGAACAACAGAAATTACAAAATATGGCCGTTTATTTCACAAAAAAACACGTATTTCGACACTATAAAGGGAATCAAAATAAATAGTTCCCGTTACAATTATGAAATTGAGCAGCTAGTATCTACAGGTAGTACTAGTTTAGAAAAAAAATGAAGTTATACTTTTGTGGTCCTTGAAAATAAAAACCTTAAAAGGGGAAATTTGGTATTAAAGCCTTAAATTTCAGAAAAAGCTCGGCGAGCCCGACTCGCGTTAGTCCGGTTTTTTTTATTATCACATAATCTCATTTTTTCAATCACTATACTAATAATAATCTTACGAAGAATATTAAACAACAAAACATCAAAAACAAAAGTATTTTTTATTAAATTAAATCTAGCCAATTTAATAAAACTGTTGTATAAAATAATTTTTTAGGTAGGTTCCTTCTGCCTTCTTTGTTATGTACGGGATATAGCGTAATAATTGTGCTTTTTTCTATATACTTGGCAAATTATCTATAGATTTGCAAATTATTTTCAGCGTATTTGGGACAAATGATTCTAGGCTATACATTAAGCTGGACTGGACCTATTATACCGAAACTGCAAAAGTTTCAAGAATCACCACTACCATTTTTGTTATCAGATACTCAAATATCTTTAGTGGGATCTATAGTCTACATAGGATCAATACCAGGTCAGTTTGTATACTTTAAAACTTTGTATAACTTAAAATGTCGAAGAAAAGAGAATAAGTCATACTTAGTTATTAAATTATTGTTAATTTTAGAATTAATGTGAAAGTGGTTTGTTTCACGTTTTAACTGTTTTTTAATAGTTATCGTTAATTTTTTTACAATTTTTTTAAGAATATATTGTCAAGGAATAAAGGATAGTTAAAAGACCTTGGCTGCATCACGTAAAGTCGTAATCTTACGAAATGCACCCCCGATGATATTTTTGCCAACGTATGGGAGGTCCTTCTCAATGTACCAGCCGATGTACTACGTTAAAATGTTAAAACATTACGAAAATATAATTTGTTATATAATATACATTTTTTCGTATTGTCAGAATCCAACATCAAGGTTCGATTCCTCACTAGATCTGCCAAACAGGAAATGAGAAATAAGCCAGGAAAACCAACAGGCCAATCACAACTTGACCCGCGTTACATAATATCTTAATGAATGCTAGCTTTATAAATATATCAGGCAAAGATTTTGGTTGCACTTCGGGTACTATTCAATGTACTTAAATTTTTAATTTATTTTTAAATGATCATTGGTAATAATTCAATGTCATTGATCCTCGCAAAACTGTCTTTTAAGAATTAGTTTTTTTTTTCATTTAAGAATATTTGTTAAGATATAAATAGATTTATAACATATAAAATAATATAAAAATACTTTTTAGAAAACATATAAAAATTTTAACGTAGCGCGAAAATTTTATATGTTATGAGTATGTAATAACACTTTAAAATGTAAAAAACATTTATATACCTATTAAGAATTCCTCAAAATAGATTATAATATACTGCAGGGTAACTTATTCACAAATGTGAGCTATTGTTCCATGTTTATACATGTGCGGAATATAATTGTGGCGCTTATTATCTATCACCTGAGTACATAAAAATATTGAACATGCCATAATATCTTTTTCAGGTCCATTTTTAGTTGGATGGTTCTCAAATTACAAAGGTCGGAAGCCAACCTTTATTTTAGGTGGAGTCACAGCGATTATTGCTTATACTATTCTATCAATGACAAGGAATCTAGAGATGTTGTATATCGGAAGGTTCTTAAGTAGCTTCGCGTCGTCAATGATAGGTGTCACTAATATTATGTATATAGGTGAAGTAGCGTTAGTATTTTTTAACTTTCTAAGCACTTTAACAACGCGCTGTGTCCTACCATAATGACAAATGAATTTGTTGCCTTTTTTTTAGCTTCACGCTATATGGGATAAGGGTAGGCAGAGAGCTCAGTGTTAAGACTCTATGTCCTCTTTTTGAGTCCATATTTGAATAATGCGGCGGGATTTTTACTAGAGTGTGGAAATGACAATAATTCACTCCGTAGAGGGGAAGCAAAGTCATTGCGTTGACAGTCAGTTGCTGTTTTTCTGCACCACCTCTCGCAAATCAGCAGAATCAAAACCACAACTACCACTTGTATAACCAGCCATTTTTCATCTGTGACAAGGTGGCGTGTCAAATAATTGTTTAACATTCTATGTATATTATATAAATTAGAGATTATTTTAAGCCGATATTAGATTTATTTTTAAATAGATTTGTGATTAATCATTATATAATTAATTTTCAGGTCAATAAACATAAGAGGCAGTCTCCTAACAGCTCTCGGAATATTTACCGCATTTGGTTCAATTTTAGTATTTTCCGTAGTTCCATACTTTCCCTTCTATGTATCAGCGTATATTGGTATGGGATTATCTATACTATTTACGGCAGCTATTTTAACGATACCTGAATCGCCATTATATTATGTTTTAAAAGGTATTTTAATGTATTTCGTTATTTGATAAATAGAACCTAGTAGTGTATCAATTCGCTTTTCATTTTCTGATTATTTTGGTACTCTATTTTTATTAAAATCGGTCAGTTAAATATTTCAACTCTAAAACCAAATCCACCGTCTTTTAGTTTTTAGTAATTGATTAGATCTTATCAAAGTTAAATCTATTATAAAAATAAAATGTGTATGGTTTATCCATTAATCGATTCATACTTGTATTTTAATTTATGTAGCCAATAGACTTTACACTTTATGAAATGTCGTATAAATATAAATATTCCAGTAAGATTAAATCCGTAATTTAATATATTTTTAATAGTTTTACTGATTTTATTACAGAAAAAGAAGACAAAGCAATTTAACACTTAGTGAAACTAGGCAGAATAAAAGAGAAAGAGAAATTATTAGAAACAAAGAAAGAATACACATCGACATGTAATAGAATGGATTGGATCGAACTGTTCACGTTGAGAACAAACAGAAAAGCTTTACTAATTGGTATTATTATAAATATATTACACCAATTTAGTGGAGGTTTCGCCGTCATAACTTTTTCGGGATCTATATTTGAAATGGCTGGATCTTCCACAAATTCTGATACTGCAATGATCATTATCGGATCTATTCAACTAATTGGAAGCGTTCTGTCACCAATCTTGATTAAAAAATTAGGAACAAAAAAATTATTACTCTTGTCAATTGCAGTGTGCTGCATAAGTATGGTAAGTGATATTTTATTTGTAGATTTTTTGTAAGACAAAAAATATATCAATAATATAATTGCGATGACCAGAATCCGTGATGTATAGTAATTTGTATTGACGTATCAGTCATGTCTATTGGTTCTTGTGCTAAGTTGCTCTTTCGTAGTACTTCGCGTTTATCATAATGTTCAAATGTTGTGTCTTACAAATGTGAGCCACATCTAAAGTTAATTAATCTAAAGTTTTTAGTATTATTTTTCGTCACCCAAAGCAGTTTCATGCACTTTACTACATATCAGGTAGAAGGAACCTAGGTAAGATACTCCGTTCCCCACGTATGTATTTTCGAGATATTGTGTGATGAGAGGCCAAAAGCAACACCACGTTTTGTCTACCAGAACAGGAAAATGAAAATAATTTAAATATCATCCTCGCAAGTGTCCAACCTACAACGATCGTGTGTACAAACAGAAGTTGACCCACTGCGACACGACAGTATTAAAGCCACAACATGTTATAATTTTTTATTTTTACACATGAGCGGTTATTTTGGTTATTTTTTATTTTGCTAATCCTATCTATATTACCTCATCAGAGACGCTGCTTGGCGAAGAGCGCAAAGCAATATCGCTTTATGCCAAACAAGGCCAAAGAGGAGATTGAAAGATTTTTTCTTCTTGAAATATGTGTCACATTTAGATTTTTATAATCACAATCATAACATTGTTCCTATTGGTATTAGTTTGTTGTTAATTATATAACATTTCTTCCATAAGTGCAAACAAATGAGATATTATAAAATGAATTGTGGTATATCCACACTTCATCACTAAATATATGCTTTTCTTTGCAGTTTTCAATGGGCCTGTATTTTTATCTACAATACCTGGAAATTTCCATAATGATCAATGTTAGGTGGCTTCCTTTAGTGATACTGACATTATTTTTTATCGCCTATGAATGTGGTAAAAAAATACATTTTTATACTTTGTAACATTTTATTCTAATCTAATCTTAATGTTTCTAATCAATTTAACGCTGTATTCAAAGACAAAAAGAACTTAATGTTGAGATGCTCCGTTTTCCACTTTCCGTGTGAATTTAAGGTAATGGGTGCTTATCGACGGAACTTAGCGCTGCTGTTTGCCTTGCCAGAGCAAAGAATGTACCCATTCTCTTTAAACCGAGGAAAAATCGACCCCATAATCATTGCATTTACAGTCAAACTCTGTCTCAAGAAGACATGATTGTAACGTTTTTTTGTTTTTTTTTTTTTAGGGTTTGGAATTTTACCAATTGCTTTAATAGGAGAATTGTTTACAATAAACGTAAGAGGCAAGGGTTCAGCTATAGCATTGGGTTGTTCCTGGTTTTGTGGATTTATTTTGACGACAGCCTTTTCTTATATCACAAAAACTCTTGGAGCTCACGTACTATTTTGGTTCTTCTCTGTCTCGTGCGGCTCTGCATTTGTGTTTACAAAATTTTATATACCAGAAACAAAAGGAAAATCTTTGCTTGAAATTCAACAATTTATGGGTAAAAAACCAAATGAAAATATTTCCATATGATAACAATTTTTGTATTTTGTTCTTGTTGAAATATGCGATAAACTTTTAGATAAATATTTTTTTATTATTTTTTTTGTGTTTACTAACTCTTATAAGCAAATAATAATAAACTTACTTTAGATTTTATATTTAATATGGAGAAAGGTGTCAAGTGAGTTTCCACGTAAATGGAAATTACAGGTTAGACTGTAGCCTACGTAAAAAAGACAAGTGCGGCTTAAAATTCTTTCAACACAATTTATTTTTGGCGAAATCTGGATAACTTAGTTAAATGTAATGCATGATGTTCATGTCTAAGAATAAAAAAATGTTATTTTAAAAAAAATAAACTTAATTTGATCCAAGAATGAAATGAATATATTTCGTAAGTTTGCCGTCGCAAATTGCGGATTTCGATTTGTATTCGAAGAAATGTATTTAAATGCTTGTGTGCTTCCTCTAGAGCACCTATTGGTTGATTGTGATGAGAAGTAAATTTTTATTGTCTTGTTTGTAATAAGTATCTTTCAAGAATTTCTCAATATCTTACTAGCTGAACCATACTTTAAAAACCAAAATATTTAACTCGTGCATACCATGACTTACGGGCTTACTTGTCAGATATGGGTTATAAATTTACAAATTGTAAAAAAAACTTTATGTTAAGAGAAAGGTTAAGAGAAAGGTAAAATAAATGTTATTCGTCAAAAAACAAAGACTGTTGAAGTATATTACAAAACATAAAGGTAAAATTGAAATGGGCAGGCCATCTAATGAGAATCAAAACCAACAAACAGGCAGAACAGGTGGCAAAATGGTACCCAAGAGAGGGGGAGATAAAGAGAAGAAGACTTCCGAAAGATGAGATGAGGATCTAAAAATAGCTCCTCATCTCATAGATGAGGAAAACTCACGATAGGAACATGTGGGCTTTGACAATTTTTGAGGCTTGAGGGCCTATGCTAAAGCAAAACCGCAAAATCTTTACCGGTGTTAATAATAGAAAAAAAAACTTTGTATTATGATTATTTAATAAGACGCGTACCACGAGAACTGCCGAGAAATCAATATCTTTCTGCGATCCGTAACAATTTCTCTTTGCACTCCGTATCTTAGTTTAAAATTGGTAACAAATACTCTAGTTGTTTTTTAAAAACATCGAGATTTTAAGAATTAAGATCGGGATCGGAGTTTACGCGAGAAAAAATATGCTTGCCGTGCACGCCTACTTACCGTCTATCTAAATACCGTATAGTCAAAAATACAACAAATTTTGTGAGCAAAATCAAATAAATTCCCAAAAGATTAATGAGGCCGTCGTGGCGCAGTGGTACAAGCGTGTGACTTTAAACACAACAGTCGTGAGTTCAGTCCCCACTCGGGGAAATGAATTATAATTTATTAATACTTTGAGGCCGCCAGTAGTGGCGCAGGGGCACAAGGACTGCAAATGCGACTGGTTATGGGTTCGATCCCCACTCGAGGAAATGAAATATTTATTAAAATTTCCATTTCCATTTTCTTCGCTGTAGTGTCGAGGCAAAGCGCGGCGTTGAGCTTCGCCATTCAACACGCAATACTTTTAAAGTGGGGAACGGAGTGTCTTAACACTAGGTTCCCTCTGCCTACCTTGCTGTGTGCGGGATACAGAGCGAAGTTGATTTGACTTTATTTAATACTAGCGGCCCACTCGGGCTTCGCCCGCATACCGCCTATAATATTTTTATTATGCTGCATTTGCTGCTGCATTTGATACATTCAATCATGAACACAACGTGGCTGTATGATAGTACGTCATCGGCAGTAACGGCGCCAACCGCGGGACTCGAGCCTAGGCTTGCGGTCGTAAACAAAGCGTTGAATTATTTTAATTTTACATTTTCTCAAAAGTATACGTTCGTAATAACCGAAGATTATCTTCATTAAATTTTCTTGATTATGAAATAGCTTTCGCTCGTAAATTTTCAATACATGTGAAATAAAAATCGATGAAATATCACGTTACGATTTTCAATTATTTTTTGTCACAAAACAAATGCCTGATTGTCACTTATTTATAAGAGATAGACATATGATGTCGCCGACTTTTTTTTTTAGATATAATAAGATTGAATATTTTTGGCATACAACGTATTGACGTATATTATCAGCTTTAAGCCCGTGAGCTGCACTCACGCGCTTAAAGCTGTTTTAAGGCAATTTGATGGCGTTCCTTATTATTGTTATTTCGTTATACAAGACTAACTAAGACTTACAACGTAATGTTATATAGCCTATTCCACTTCTAAAGAATGCAGCTTTTATACAAAATAAAAAGAAAGTAAATCAGACGAGTAGATCCGGAGATCTTAGCGTTTTAGCAAAGAAACAAACAAACAAACTCTTCCGCTATATTATATTAGTATAGATTTTCATTTCTTCACTTTTACCAAAGTGAAAGGCAGTCTGGTGTGGAGTTCCGCCAACAATAATACGCAATGTCTCGAAAATTGCGCGGAAAGTGGGGAAAACAGTGTATTAACAACAGATACCCTTTTCATCCTCTGCTATATGCGGGATATTAGGAATAGCGTAAAGCTGAAAAAAAACTTAATTTATTGTTTAGCTATATCTCTATACATCTATACAAAAAAATAAAATTAAAGAGTCTGTCTTTGATATCAATATAACTGTGTTTTTTTCAAGTGCATATAGTCATTTACGCGAATCTTAAACACAGTTAAACATTTTTGTCTGTCTGTCTTTCTGTTTATCCGGTATAACCTCCGCGAAAAAAAGGGAACCTAGAATAGAGAACGGAAAATAGAATCACTTTGTTGTCCATCTGTCCGTGTACTTGAGATTTAGAAATGACTTCTGTACGCATGATACGCGATAGTGAAATCGTGGATAAGGTCACGTTGGCCGGCGACACTGTTTGCGTTAAACGTCGCGATGTTTAGGGCTCTAGATTAATATATCAGCGGGCAATGGAGTATTGCTATTAAAACCGCATTGGAATTAAATAAGTTTGGTATCCCACGATGGCTTTGATTAATTCGGCGTCATCTAGTGTGGCCTGTATTCTGACCTATGGGTTGCCGGTCGATCGGCGTATTTTGTCGGCAAATACGCAGAGTTCATTTACGTTGAATATTTGAATATTAAGCCCTATCAACTCTAATACGACTTACGCGGACGTACGCGGGGGCTGTAACCAGGCGTGCGTTCATCTTCGGCGCGGTCATGGGCTTAACCCACGACTTGGTGGTCGGAGCCGGAGCTGGGAAATATACCTGCGGGGGGCACCCGCGGTAATTTGCGGGGTGACATTCCGCAATTCTATTCCGGGCAGTGTCCGTAAAGTTGACACTGACCGATCAAACCACGGTTTCGAGGAGGCTCCCGCGGAAGCCTGTCAAATAGCAAATCGAGTGGATGTTGAGGAATTTCTGATTCACCGTCCGTATTTCGTCCATTCGGGGGAAAGGTCTAGAATGATGCTATCGTACGGTCGTTTAGTTTGAAATGGTACATACGATGTATCTCGCGGACGGGAAAGCCTTGAGTCTGAAGGTTCTGGAGTATGAACTCAGACTCGATCTCCGTGGAGACTCGCGTAATTACTACGCATAGATGGTGCTCCTCCTCTTGCACGTACTCGTATGTGTGGAAGCCAATGTTAGCTTCCCTAAGGTGTGCCGTGACGCGGCGGTGGTGCGACATGGCAGGGCACTGGACCTTAATGCAATCCTGGGTGGCTCGTGCAGTGGTGAAGTTCACCTTCTCACAATATATAAAGTAAATGTATTTAACTATTTATTATTTACAAATCAATGTGTCATTAATTATTAACTTTAAATTAATTGTATTTATATAAAGTTAATGAATCTACTCAATTTACAAATTAAAGTATAATATAATTACTGTTATGTATAATTAAATAGATAATAACATACTCTTTTGATGTATTAAAATTAGTATACGATAGTAAATAGAAATATTCCATATAGTGTTGCTAGTGTTATTTACCATTCGCCCATCCTGGAAAGCCATATCCCACGGCTAGTCTAGCATTTTGTAAATCAAACTGTAACATAAAATTTTTAAGCAGTATTGTATTGGTATGTAGTATGACACTGAGTATAACTTTCTTAACTGATTGTTTTCCTTATTATAATTATTTCAAAATAATGTTCATTTATGAATTGCTATAATTTTTTTCTCTTTCATTGTTGTCATAAATTGAAAAGTAAAAGCATTCATATGCACGTAGAATATTATTTTTTTAGCGTTACGTTGTATCTCACACATAGCAAGGAAGCTAGATAACACATAGAATATAAAATCCTATAATAAATAAGTATAATCAACATCAAAAGCAGCATCTTAAATGAAGTACTGAAGATTTTTTTACTAATACTATAAACTGCAACCTTTGCAATATTTTTTGGGTATTTAAGCTTAATAATCAGCTTCACGCTGTATCCCGCACACAGCAGGGTAGGCAGAGGGAATTTCCGCCGAGTTCTGGAGGCATTGCGTATTCAGTGGCAGAATTCAACGCCGCGATTTGCCTCGAGACCAGAGCGAAGAAATGGAAATATAAATTTAAGTAAATATTTCATCTCCTCGAGTGAAGATCGAACCCACAACCAGTCGGTTTTACAGTCACACTTTGTGCCCCTGCGCCACGACGGGCCTCATAATAATAAGCTATACGAAACAAATCTTGACTATAAAAAGTGAAATATAAGTAATATAAGTTTCTTTTTAAACTACTTAATTTATACCGAAGCTTCGTGTTTTGGTATTTAGTATGTTTTTCCAGTCTGTTATCTCCATATTTTTGTAGCACTAAAAAATTTAACTTGTCGCACTTCTTGTACGAAATGATAAGAATTTCCGTATTTAACAATGCATCTCAATTATAAAAAAATAAGAACTTGTATATATATTTATTTGAGATTTGTTATAGTTGTATATTTTCATTACCAAACAAACTCAAATTTGTGTTATATTATTTTATTTAAAGCACGAGATCAACCTCACCAAAGAGACTAAAAATTGCTATGATTAATAATATATAGACAACTTATTTACTCGACTGATTTGAAACAGCCATCCGTACGTAGTTACTGAATTGAGACATGAAACCTACATTGTAACGTAAATCTCTTTTTTTACTACTACTAGTCTACTACTACTACTTACTGGATACTAACTGTGATTTTATACAGGCGACACAGCAGTTTATCAAGTATATTGTTAAAATATCAGTTATATTTTGTTCAGAATTTTACATTTTTCCGATATTACAAAATATATTGTTACTAATTTACTATAAACAATAATGTATTTATAACTATACATAACTATACAGAGATGATATGAATATAGTTATTTGATCATATATAGATATGATCATATAACTATATTCATATAATCTCTGTATATAATAAGACAGTAAAAATATTTTGTCTGTACATTTAGTAATTTTGACTGAAATGGATATAGGGATACTTAAAAAGAATAATAGAAAGCAAAAATATTTTTTTCGAATTTCTTGTCTGTCTGTCTGTTTATCTGTCGATATGTATGTACACATTTTTCTCTGAAAGTACTGAACCGATTTACTTAAAAAATTCACTAATTCTTTAGTTTTAACTCAACTACTAAAATTTGGTTCGTCAAAAAATATTTGAATTGAATTGAATTTTGAATGAACTCAAGGAATTAGTTTGCCTGCGAATGTTATATAGCAATCGCGCTGGTAAGATTCCTGGCTAAAGACATTCGAAACATCTTGGTTATAAGACTGTTGATAAAATATATATTTTTGAAGCACTATTCTACAATATTTTATACAATAAAGTAAACAAAATTGAATTGTTAGTGGAAATTACCTTCATAAATCATAACAGTTATAATAAGTTTAAATCGTAATTAATGCAACACAGAGATAAAGAACGATTTGATCTTCAAAGAGATATCAAGCAAATACATAGATTTTTTGGTTCGTTCGTTTGAAATAAATCTACATAAAAATGCCTAAAAACATCCTTTCTACGAGTACTCTGTAATAACTATAATACATATTTACCAATTGTTCATTTAGCTAATAATATATGTAACTAATTTAAAAACTGTACAGGAGTTAATATGCAAACATTACAGTTACTTTACAAAGAATATTATGAATCCTTACCCAAATCAATAATTTAACATTTAAGGCTGTTTCTGAAGCAGTACATTAAATCATTAAGTGACATCAGCACATTTAACAGAGCTTTAAAAAACACAACATAGGTAAAAAGAAAGTAATGTTACAAAAATATATACATATAATAATTAGCTTTATGTATATTTTATGAATATCAAATATCAGCATTGGTCGTATTTTTTACTTCGAAACAATCAAAAATTCTTATAGAAATTACGATAATGTCGTAAAAATCATATTAGAATATTACAGATTAAAGTAATAAAAAAATCATATTAGAAGTCATTATAGTTGTCAATCAATTCTGCTTATTAAATCAATAATCATGTATTTTAAGCGGGCGAAGCCGTGGGCGGACCGCTAGTATTTTATATATCTAGCAATCAAAATTATGAAAAAAATATTAACAATTAATATGTAAGAAATATACCTCTAGAAAATACGTACACATCTACTCTTTCTGTAGATGTGCTATTTCGAAAATACCACATCTATAGAGAGTTTCGTGCACAAACGAAATAATGCCAGAAAGAGCCGCAAATATTGCATTTTTTTTATTTCTAAACGAATAGGTAATTAGTTAAATTGTTCTTTAAAGTATTGATTTTATTTAAATTGATTGAAGTTAAAAATGATATTGTAGATATCGTCGTCTAAATCTAATCAACCTAAATTACCTGTTTTTGGAGTGATCAACATTGATAAGAATGTGGCGACCGGACGGAAATTGTTAATTTATAATTTGTTTTTTTTTTCTAAACATATTCAAATACTTATAGAGTAAAACATTTAAGAAACTGTAAACGTTTATCTTACATTTAATCGTCGATTTATTTCAACGAAATCAATTAATATTTTTAAATTGAGGCCAGTCGTGGCGCAGCGGCACGAGGTGTGACTGTAAAACCGACTGGTTGTGGGTTCGATCCCCACTCGAGGAGATGAAATATTTACTTAAATTTATATTTCCATTTCTTCGCTCTGGTGTCGAGGTTAAGCGCGGCGTTGAGTTCTGCCCCTAAACACGCAATGCCTCCAGAATTCGGCAGAAAGTGGGGAACGGAGCGTCTTAACACTAGGTTCCCTCTGCCTACCCTGCTGTGTGCGGGATACAGCGTGAAGCTGATTTAATTTTTTTTAAGTAATAAAAACAAGAATAAATTTTCTTTAGCGCAAGTGACACAAAAATTTACTTTTGTATGCAATATTGATCATTCCGTAAAAGATACACTTGCTATCTACTGGTCTACATATCTGATAAATCTATCTATATAATTTTTAGTGGAGCTGTAAAACTCAATTACTAAGTGCGGTATTTTAGAGTTCGTATTGATGGTGTCCTCATCTTCATACCAGGATGATGACAAAAATGTCTTTGGTTTGAAGGAAAGCAACGTAAGCGGACGGTCCTAGGAAAAGATTGAACTGCGGACCGGCCTCGTTCTACTACTTTGCAGTTCCTCTGCAATATCTCGTATATTCCATAGAAGTGTGCCCTATACTATTGTTAGCTTAACGATTTTATTATAAGTAACATAACTATTAACATATGCTAATAGGTATAAGTGACAAGATGTTATGGAAAAATATTACATTACTAATTTCCTATGTCCAATTTTACAAAACTAAATACAATACAATTTTACAAAAATAAATTTAAACGAGAATTTAGTTTTTTACCAAAGCGGGGAAATTAAAATATTAAATAATTCATTCCCTGGAGTTTGAATCGAACCTACGATGGTTGTAGTATCGTCGCGTTTACAGCTACACAGTAGAACAAACTCTTTCGAGTGATAATGAAATTCCACTCTCAATAATTAAACTTAGAATCCAGGGTGATGCAACTCAACTACAACAATATACTCGTACATATGTTTGCAGTGTTGAATATTTCAGTGATTAACGGTTTGGTGGAGTAATATAATATGTTGCATAAGTAATAGATGAAGCCGAAAACATATTAATATTTGACATTTGGATAATTATTCTGATTTTGCCACTTTGTAGCCACGAGATTGTACAAAAAATGGACCAAGTGTGGACTAAAGAGCAGTCTGCAGCAAAAAATAATAAGCTGATAGTATATTTCCTCTGTTCTATATGTAAAGACCGCAAAACTACCTATGAATGTCAAGGTTTGTTGCATACAAATACATTTTTCCTCAATTTATAACGATTAGTGGTATATTATAATTAAAGTTTTATATATAATATTACGCTAGCATATAAATATAAATGTAATTATTGTAATAAAGTAATCGAATAACTTTATTATAATGTAATGATATTTATAATTGAATTATGATTTATCGAAGAAATAATTATATAAAGTAATAAATTATGAAGTACATCATCTGCCATGAAAGCAGTAGAAGAATAATTTATATCAAAAAGCTAATCGCGCACTGAATAGCAAATATCACCACATGAATTTGTGATAGAAGATTTACTTAAAAGTTTCACCAATTGCTTTGTTTTAAACTCAACTTAACATTTAAAGTTTGTTTCATCAAAAATACTTCATTAAAAAAAAGTTATAGGCATTTATACATTTGAATGAACTCAAGGTATTAGTTTGCCTGCCAATGTTATATAGCAATCGCGCTGGTAAGATTCTTGGCTAAAGAATGACATTCGAAACTATATGACTGTTGATACAAATATATATTTTTAAAGCACTATTGTTCAGAGTACAAACAATAAAGTAAACAAAATTGAATTGTTAGTGAAGGTTACCTTCATAAATCATAACCTTCATAAATCATAACAGTTAAGTTTAAGTTTAGATTGCTATATAATTTTCACAGACAAACTAATGCCTTGAGTTCATTCAAATGACGATAACTTTTTTAACTAACCGATTTTGATGAAACAAAACAACACTTTCAACAAGACAACAACAGAACAACAATTCTGAGTTAAAATAAAACAATTGGTGAAAGTTATAAGTAAATCGGTTCAGTACTTTCGGAGATGTACGTGGTCATACGTACAGGCAGACAGACAGACAAGAAATTAAAAAAATATATTTTTGCTTTTTACTATTCTTTTTAAGTGTCCCTCTATCTATTTCAGTCAAAATTACTAAATAGAATGTACAGACAAAATATTTTTACTATTTTATTATATATAGAGATTAAATGATGTATTGCATATATTAGCATTGGTTATGGAGGCATGAAAAGGATGATTATTATTATTGAGTATGCTATGCGTTGTGAAATATGTAAGTAAAAAATAAAAATTTGTGCCAATAAGAGAACTTATGGTTATTTATTACAAGAAAGACTAAATTTGCTTTTGGAAATATATTTAGACATTATTGGTCTATTAGAGTCCTACATATTAGACTTATAATGTGAATTGAGTACAAAGGACAAAATGCTCTAGTCAACGTACAAATTTAAATACATGTCTTCGAACACAAACTGCAATGCCTCTAGAATACGGCAGAACGTGAAGCATGGAGTATCTTAACACTAATTTTCTTTTGCAGACCTTGCTGTGTGCGGAATATAGTGTGAAACTACTTAATAAAAAAAAAATATTTATAAATATTTTTTATACATAAATATAAATACATTTCCCATAATAACAAAAGCTCTTGCAGTTTGTTATTTCGATTGATCATTATAGCTTTGCTACTATACTTTTTTATTCTAAAATCATACATCATAGATTATATTAAACTCAGTTATCCAGATTTCGCAAAAAATAGTGTGTTGAAAGAATTTTAAACTGGACTTTGCTTTACGTAGGCAACAGTGTCGCCCGTATTTTCCATTTACGTAGAAACTCACATAGTGTGCTAACTAGTCGGCAGTTTCGATAAATTTATGTAATAGGTACAGTACATGTTGAAATAAGTTTTGTATAGTGGATCCTCATTTGTACCTTGTGACGGCATATTAGTTGGTTGTATCTTTAAAATATCTTGTTTAGAATTTATTACAAATAAATAAAATTTTAAGTGACCCCGGGAATTTATCCCAATTACTTTTAACAATAAAAAAAATGGAAATTATTTTGTAGTCGATAATTTTAACGATATAGTTGACACTATGTTACATAATTAAAAATAATTATATTGTGTCGTTAACTTTTACGTAATAAATTTATTATTAATGTAAATTAATTTTTTTGGTGAAATATGACTAGCAATGTATTGGCAAAAAGAGATTAAGTTATTGGGCTCACGTAAATGAAAAATACTATAGAAATATAGAATTATTTAATGTGTTCTCAAATAATATAGAATTATTTAATGTGTTCTTATTAAAAAATGTTTATTTTTTATGGTTAAAGAATTGTGTTAAGAGAATTATGACGTGTTCAGATAATTTGATTATGCATTGTATTGGATATTGCCAATTGCAATTAGAGCATTGGAATGCTGTGATGCTTCATGCTATGTTATTGAGAGCATTAAAATACTATGACGCTACTTGCTATGACTTGCTATGGCTAAGGGTTTAGTAAGAATAATGACTGAAACTACTTATACGACTGGTATGATGTTTATCATATAATTTGGTGGGTAGTTCACTGACGGTACGTAATAACGTGCGTCAATAGTGCGGGTTCACTTCTGAGTGAGTTTCGACTATGCCATTTGTGTACACTGACCATGTCAACCGCGAACGACGCCTACGCTCTGACATATATATATATATATATATATATATATATATATATATACATCTAAAGTAAGTTTATTGCTATTTACTTAGTTAGTCACAGTTAGTAGAAATAAATAAATAAATAAATTTGAATAAAAAAATATTTATCTGAAAGTTTATCATATTTTTTAACATGAACAAAACAAAAAATATATTATCATATGGAAATATTTTCATTTGGTTTTTTACCCATAAATTGTTGAATTTCAAGCAAAGATTTTCCTTTTGTTTCTGGTATATACAATTTTGTGAACACACATGCGCAGGCGCACGAAACAGAGAAGAACCAAAATAGTACATGAGCTCCAAGAGTTTTTATAATATAAGCAAAGGCTGTAGTCAAACCAAATCCAATTAACCAGGAACAACCCAATGTTATAGCTGAACCCTTGCCTCTTACGTTTATTGTAAACATTTCTCCTATTAAAGTAATTGGTAAAATTCCAAAACCTAAAAATAAAAACAAAGAGAGAGACAAAACAAAGACAAAAAAACAAGGAGAGACAGAATCTGACTTTAAACGCAATGATTGTGGATTTGATCCTTCCTCGACGGATAGATTTATATTCGCTTTGGTAAGACAAAAAGCAGCGCTGAGTTAACACGCAATGCCTTAAATTCGATTTTGGAAAGTGGAGAACGAAGCATCTAAACACTGGGTTCTTTTTATCTAAGAATACAGCGTGAAATTGATAAATAAATTAAGATTGGGTGGCAAAAATAAAATGTCCCACTTTTGCAAAGTATAAAAATAAAATGTGTATTGTTTTTCTTACCACATTCATAACCGATGAAAAATAATGTCAGTATCACTAAAGGAAGCCACTTAACATTGGTCATTATAGAAACTTTCAAGTATTGTAGATAAAAATATAAACCCATTAAAAACTAAAAAAAAAAAACAAATATTTAGTGTAGTGTGTAGTGCAAAACTTATTTCATAATATAATTAACAAAAAGCAATAGAACCAAAGATATGATTGTGATAAAAATGTAAAAGTGACATATTGTATATCTTGGTTGTAGATTCTAAATAAAAAAGTGAAAGAATTTTTTAAGCTCCGCTTTTAGACTGAGATACCAAGTCCCCCAGACCTATGTCATTTTAGCAAAGCTAAAATTTTGGAGATTAATAGTCTAATATGTAGTTAAGACTGTATGCGTACTTACTAACAAAAAGTGGGGCCCTTTCAGGGGTACCGCTGATTTAAGGTACACGCTCATCTAATTTAAAGTAAAAACGCTCGTATTTAAATATGATTTTAAAAATAATGTAAAAAAATATATTTATTACTTATTACCAGACCCTTTACGTGGGCCTGTATTTCTGCCAGACATCCTAGGGAAAATGTGACACAGAGTAGCAAATGATAGACGAAAGTGGAGAAAGTTGGAGGAGGCCTTTGGCAAACAGATTTACGGCACTTAAGTAAGTGACAAATAGTAAAATCTAAGTAAAAGTTAGAGTTAGAATATAAATGATAGTGTTAGTAATTTATTTCAAGTTAAGTTAAAAAAAAATGTTAATGTTGAATAAAGGCTTTTTATTATATTTTGTGATATATATGCACCCAGACCAAACCGATGGTTCAATCATCATTCCCGACAGAGATGTACCTTTATTTGGCGCTACATCTAAAAGGGTCTTAACTACATATTAGACTAATAGGTTTGGGGGCCCTGGGATTTTGGGCTACACCTCTTTGCTAATAGACGTGGCTGATTTGTCAGTACAAATGACTATACATTACGGGTACTAGTCGTCGACGTAGACTAGTGCTATATATTTTTTGTTTAAAAAAAACAACAATTAAAAGATATTTTCTTACCATACTTATACAGCACACTGCAATTGATAAGAATAATAATTTTTTTGTCCCTAATTTTTTTATCAAAATTGGTGACAGAACGCTTCCAATCAATTGAACAGATCCAATAGTGATCATTGCGTTATTAGAATTTATAGAAGATTCAGCCATTTCAAATATAGATCCTGAAAAAATTATGACAGCCAACCCTCCACTACATTGTTGTAATATATTTATAATAATAGCAACTAATAAAGCTTTTCTGTTTGTTCTCAACGTGAACAGTTCAACCCAATCCATTTTATCACTTGTGGATGTGTATGCTTTCTTTGTTTCTAATAATTTCTCTTTCTCTTTCATTCTACCTAATTTTACTAAGTGTTTAATTACTTTGTCTTCTTTTTCTGTAATAATATGAGTAAAGCTATTAAAAATGTTTCATGTTACAGTTATGTTATTTATTATAGTTATTTTTAATCTATTGGAATATTTATATTTACACGATATTTTACAAAGTCTAAAGATACTATTGCCTAGAAGAATTAAAATACAAGGATGAATCGATCGAATGGAAAACCATACACATTTTATATTCATAATAAATTTGATATTACTTAGATCTAATCAATTACTGGCCATAAGTATGACTTTGCTTTTATAATTGAAATATTTCACAGACCAGTTTTGATAAAAATAGAGTACCAAATAATCAGAAAATGAAAAGCTAATTTACACATTACTAAATTCTGTTTGTCTAATAGCGAAACACATTAAGATACCGTTATCTTAACGGTACTATAATACCTTTTAAAACAAAATATAATGGCGATTCAGGTATCACTAAAACAGTTGCTGTAAACAGTATAGATAACCCCATACCAATATACGTGGATATGTAATAAGGAAAGTATGAAGCTATGGAAAATACTAAAATTGAACCAAATGCAGTGAACATTCCAAGAGCTGTTAGAAGACTGCCCCTTATGTTTATGGATCTGAAAATTGATTGTATTACTCACAAATGTATTTTAAAACAAATCTAATACCTATTTAAAATAAACCTTTAATTTATATAATACACAAAGAATATTAAATTAACTTGTCGCAGTTGAAAAATGGCTGACTATACAAGCGGTAGTAGTGGTACTTTGGAAAAGAGAAACGCCATCGTAGACCACAAGAATAGTAACAGGTAGTCAACGCAATGTCTTTGTTTACATTGTGCAGAGTCAATTATTGACATTTTCTCGCTCTAGTAAGACAAAACAAACGCAACGTTTTCCTTAAATGTGAATTGACAAAAAAAGACGTAATGTCTTGACACTGAGCACTCTGCCTAACCTATTATATGCAGGATTCGGCGTTAAGTTAAAGAGAGGTAACAAATTCGTTGATCTTATGGTAAGAGACAGCGCGTTGTTAAATTTCTTAGAAATTTGAAAAATACTAACGCTATTTCACCTATATACATAACATTAGTGACACTTATCATTGACGAGGCGAAGCTACCTAAGAGCCTTCCGACATACAACATCTCTATATTTCTTGTCGTTGATAGAATAGTGAAAGCAATAATCGCTGTGACTCCACTTAAAATAAAAGTTGGCTTTCGACCTTTGTAATTTGCGAACCATCCAACTAAAAATGGACCTGAAAAACATAATATGGCTTGTTTAATATTTATTATCATTTCAGATCAAGGCATACCCTAGAGAGTTCAGCCAAGTTAAAAATTGGAAATGTATTTTACAAGAACCATTTCAAGGTGTTTTCAGCCTTTCATAAGTATTTATGATTAATAGATAATTTCTGGTTGCATAAAGTTTTAAAGCATACTAACTGACCTGGTACTGATCCTATATAGAATATAGATCCCACTAAAGATATTTGTGTATCTGATAACAAAAATGGTAGTGGTGATTCTTGAGCGTTTTGTAGTTTTGGTATAATAGGTCCAGACCAGCTTAGTGTATAGCCTAGGATAATTTGTCCCAAATAAACTGAAAATATAAAAGAAATAATATATTGTTTACAGATATTATAGATAATTTACGAGTTAGACAGAATTAGATTAAAGGTTAATCATGTTTACACTATATTCAGCAGATAAGAAGGCAGGCAGAGGGAACCTAGTGTAAGACACTTTGCTACTCATTTTCCGTCCAATTTTCGTGACATTGCGTGTTGAATGGCGGAATTGTATATCCGAGCTTAGTCTTGCTACTTCAGCTAGAAAATGAAAATATCGCATATCTCCTAGTAGGAATCGAACAATTATTTATTTTAATAATATTTAATTTCTTATTTTTAATCTATATTTATACTTATAATAAAATCGTAACTGATCGATGCATCTGTACAGACAATAAAACAAACAAGATAATAAAACAGACCAAGGTAAATCAGAAAAATGATTACTGGGGATATTTATCAATGTAATAGAATCCAAAATAATGATTTAAAAAGTATGTCTGTTTGTCTATGCATTTGTTCATGATAATCTCAGACACGGCTGAACACATTTACTATTAGAGGCTAGCAAGCTTCGTTTGCGAGATATCGATTATCGAAAAACTAAAAAAATATTTATTTCTTGCAAATATCTTAGAATATATTTGTTTTTTTGCAAAAATAGCTAGAGAAGAGAGAGCTTTGAAATTGAATTTTCTATAAAGAACATTATATAAAAAAACTGTTTCTAACCTAACCTAACCCCTCCGGTCACAAAAAAACCTAGTTTTTAAGAGAATAAAAATACCTAAGGATAAATATCGTTATTTTTTATATTTTGTGTCTTATATTTATATATGAAAAAAATGAAAAAAAATTGACTGTTCCATTTTTAAAAAAATTGCGCACAGTTTGTAACAAAGCAAGATATCAATTTTTCTACTTCTCATTTTCACTTTATTTTGACATATATACCCTACAAAAATTGTCAAATTGAAATATTTGCAAAAAACGAAATAAAAAAAAAAAATCCGGTAGTCGATATCTCGCAAACGAAGTGAGATATAGATTTTTTTTATTCTTCATTTTCACTTTATTTTGACGTGTAGAACCTAAAAGTAGTTTCAAATCGCGGCGCCCCCGAAATCGTACTCTCCCCAAAAAAAAGTTGTATAAATTTAAAAGATAAAAAACAACTCAAAATTAGCTTCACATAGAGGGAACATAGTGTTATAACACTCCCTACCCCACTTTCCGCCGTATTTTTCGAAGCATTGCGTGTTGAGTGGCGGAACTCATCTCCGGGCTTTTACCTTGGTGCCATAATAATTCATTCCTTCGAGTGGGGATCGAACCCATACCGCCGCGTTACAAGCCTTTACTTAAAAGGCTTCACTTAAAAATTTTCTTTTCTACAAAATTGCTACTTGCTGAAAGAGTTATTTTATAACTGTTTTATTGAATTGGTTAACCGTGCCCATCCAAAAAATTGCCCCGAAAAATTATAAAAACGCGTTTATGCGAATATAATGATCTGTTCAAAGGAAAAGGTCTAGTCAGTACAGTCAGTCAAAAGTTCTGAGGTTACAAAAAAAAAACAGTCGATTTGATAATCTCCTTCTTACGGAAGTCGGTTAAAAAGGGAAAAATTTAAATAGGACTGCACTGTACAGTTTATGTACACTTGTATAATTTTGTTAAAAAATATTAAAGATTTTTTATTACCCATGACGGAATGAAGACTGTATACATGCGGTGAGAGAAAATCTATGTGTGTATGTTTGTGCAAACCAATGTTACCATTTATCTCCACTAGTCCGATTTTAATGTGATTTTTTGTGATGGTTTTTAATTTATTTAGTCCATGTTCTTTGGTTATAACTACGGTAATAACTCACCAGGTCGCGGTGCAGTAAACATTTCTTTGTACAATCATTGTTGCCATTTATCTCCCAAACTACTAGGCCAATTTTGATGCGGTTTTTAGTTATACGGTGTATAATGTATGTACTTATGACTTTTAAAATTTTTGAAATAAAAAACAAATTTAAAAATTTGAAAGAACCCACAGCGGTAAAAATGTAATTGGAAAACCCTTACTTAAAAGTTTACGAGGGCAGACATCATCAAAATATTTAAATTTCAACATAAATATATGTAATAAATATGCATAACAATAAATTATTCATGTTACTATAAAGCTAGTTCACTTAATGGCAGCCTCGGACGGATTATCTTATTAAGTTCATAGGGAGTTAAATACCTACATATGTTCTTGCCACATCTACATCTTTGAGAAACAAATAAGTACGTAGGGCAGTGTTATGAAAACTAATACTCTGTTGTTTATATGTTCGACTTTGTGAGAGATCAAATCTATTTATTTAAAAGCTTTTTACCATAATTATCTCTCGTCACATAAATTATTTAAGGTGGAAGTTTTAAAACTTTTTTATGCTTTTTTAAAATTAAATTATAACCGTCGCGTCGTGGGTCTTTAGAATTTTTTGCTTTGTTTTTTATTTTCAGTAAAAACAAACAGCTTCAGGGCAAAATTGTTGTTAATATTAGAAATGTTAATATTAACATTTAATAAAAAAAATATGTACATACGTATCACTGATATAAATAACTGTCTTTTGATACCAATCGTACAAGTCATTTTGCAAATAAGCGATTCACTTATTAAGGATGCTTGCTCTTAAAAAAGCGTGTTAAGAATACGTTTAAAGCCTTTGACAATATATTTTACACTAAGTGCGCTAAGTTTTAATAATGAATATGATACAATACACGTTAAGGTAAAATGTTTATAATAAAATTGAAAAATATAAAACCGGTCAAGTGCTAGTCGGACTCGCTCGAGTTCGAAATCCGAGAATTCTGTACCAATTTGTAACGATATCTACTATAAATAAAGTGTGTAGGTGAATAAAATAATTAGTAACAAATATAATATTATTTTCTTATAAAATTTATAATAAATACAAATATATTAATGGTTTAGTTCAGTTCTTTGATTACGCGTTCTATTCACAAATAATATGTAAAATAATGTAATGTACCAAAATAATGTAATACCTAATTATAATATAAATAAGCATTTTTATATATAAATAAGCATATTTTATAATTTAAAAGAAATAATATAATAGAAAGCGTTAAGTGATTTATTTATCTATTTAAAAACAAATTACTACATATTTAATATTTTTAATATTTCAAAATATAATGTTGGCTGATTAAGTTATTGTCAACATAAAAGAAAAAGAAAAATAAGAGAGATATATGACGGCGGATGTGTTTGGTGATGGATGATTGCTCAAAAATGCTTAGAAAAGTTTTAATTCATAATGAATACATTTAAAAAAAATATTTTATTATATTACGCAGGGGCACAAAATGGGACTGTAAAATCCACTGGTTGTGGGTTCGATCCCACTTATAAGTTCGATACCAATATATTTAATCAGTACATTACATATACAACAAACAATAAGAAATAAATCTGTATACCTGCGATATCGTCGATTTCAGTGGAATGTGAAATATGTACACCTATATTACTTATAAGACATGATACATTTTGAGTATGAGCTAAATTTGAAATAAGAAATATTCATAAGGAAAAATATAACTTTATATACAACTTACCTTGATTTTATTTTCTTAGAGGATTTATTATATTACTGTACATTGGTTGCATTAAACATATAATTGTACCTTTTATACAATTAGATAAAACCATATGATATATTGAAGTTTCCGTTGCCCACTTTCCGCCGAATTCTGAAGGTATTGTATGTTGAGAACCGGAACTTAATGTCCCACTTTGCCTCGTGCCACAAGAGCGAGAAAATGAAAATATTTCATTTCATCGATATGCGCCACAACTGACGTCAGGCCTGGATTTTTATATTATGCAATTTAAAAAATGATCTGAATCTATATAGTGTACAGGTATTAGTGATGTAATGAATGTAATTTTTTGAACATTCGGGAACCGAATGCGAATGCAAATATCTGCTATCGACTTTATAAATAATAAAAATATAAAAACGAATATTCAGTTTTTGACTAAATTTTTTTTGGTGATACTTGGACTGTTCCTTTAGATACGTTATAGTAAATTTAGGTCAAACATCGAATAATAATATTAATCAACATAGTTTTTTATCTTTTTAACTTAACTATATCAGTATCGGTAGTCAGAGAGAACGGAGATGGATCGCCACATACCTCTTTCGCTTCGTGTACTGTCATCAACTTCCTCATACCTGCCCTCCGAGGGGTCCTCATGCTTTTTTTGGCCATTCTTTCATCACTCACTCGTTTGACGTGCCAAAACTAGCTGAGCACGTTCTTCAGGTACTAGCGAGGATATCATGGTGAGATTCTTACCATGATGTCCTCGCTAGTACCTGCCATTCTGTGTATTTCTTCACTACGGATTCAATCAGTTAAATTGACTCCGCATATCCTACGAAGATATCGCATCTCTACAACAGCAACTTTTTTTCATTCTTCTTCTGTAATACGCACGTTTCGTTATCGTATAAGACCGTTGGTATCGACACTGCATTATGTACGGCCAAACGTGCAGCTGCGCTGACGTTTAGCCATCTCATCAATACAGCAAAGGCTCCGTTTATCATGTCGCCGACAGCAATAAGCCTTTCTACATCCATCCGGTATCCTCCATCTCTATTGAAAATACTGCTCAAGTATACCACTTCATTTATTTGTTTTAATATCTTACCATTTACAGTGATCTTGCATATCGTCCTTTATTCATTTCTTTCAAATACCAGATCCATTCGTCTTATTCGCATTCAGGCTTCGACAATTATTTTCACACCCTTCTTTCAAAGTGCTGACTAATGCTGCAGGCCTTCGCATTCAGATGACGCAATTTTTATCTTTTTACAGATAAAAAAAAAAACATTAGAGGAATACTGTCAACAATAATAAAAGTGTTGAATACTGGTGGATTTATATTGATGTATTGCGGTGAATTGTTTTCGTCATATACAGCAGCTTCTTCTGTAGGATTAGTTGTCGCTTTAGCATTTACATTTTGTGTATTTTTTATACCAGAATCTCCTATATTTTCTGTCTTAAAAAGTATATTTACATATATGCCACTAATAATTCTTAAGTTATGCAATTTTATGTTCATATTCATTCAATTAAAATACTCTCATATGTTCTGGGAATACAAAGTGCGGCGTTCAACATACAATGTCTCGAGTCTCCCCTAGGGGGGATAGAACCGATGCCGTTAATAAAGCTATACCTTCTATATCTATATTATAAATTCGAAAGTAACTCTGTCTGTCTATTTTCTGTCTATTTGACTGTCTGTTTGTCTCTCTGTAACGCAATCAGGACGAAACCGCTGATTAGATTGTGATAAAATTCAATATAGAGAGACTAGAGAGACTAGAGAGGATATATGTTACTTTTTTTTTCATATTTGTAATTTTCTCGATATATACTTATATATTAAAATACCTTTCAAATTGACATGCAATATATCTTCTCTTCTATCTGCCATGTTAATTACAATCGTCGCTAAGCAACAACGAATTTTGTTGTTTTAAGAAAAAGTCGTCCAAAATGAGCTTCCTGAACGCTTATATGGCGTATGCTGACTCAACTTATAAGATACATACAAACAATGATTTGCAAAAATATTGTCATTTAAAATATCTATTAAAAAGTCCACGATGGTATTATATATGTCTATCTCTGAAGGCAAACACACAGTAACCATTTTTGTAGTTAATACTTAAAAATAATTGTGAAAGTATTTTCAACAGTACAGTATTATTCTTTATGCGATTAAATATGTTAGATACATTGTGCGCTTTATACAGATTGAAATTGGCTTTTTTAGCATATTACAGAAATTTAGCACAGTTTTATACAGTACAGTTTTAAAATACGGGCTACTGCCGTATTTTAAAACTGTCATGCGTTGAGTAAATGTTTAAAGTTACTCAAAAATCATATATTGTGTAACGAACATATATTAACCCTTAAAAAATCTAAATAAAACTCTTCAATCTTCGCATAGCATTGTATTTTTTTTACTGTTTTATTATAGTATAGATTATTCGTATTACTTTCAATTTTAATATTTTAAATATTTATTTTACGTTGATAAATATGGTTTTGTTTATTTTTTTGTATTTTTTTTTCTTTGGTTAAGTTTCCTTTTCGTTTTTGTTCATTTCAATTACTCAAGTATTTTTTCTAATACTAACAATGTTATCTATTTATTATTCTTTTTCCGCTTATTTTGATTTAAATATTCGAATAGTTCAAGCGGGCGAAGCCACGCGGGTCCCTAGTTATTCATAAATATATTACATTTTCCTAAAATTAAATAAATATTTTTATTTTCAGTTATTAAGGATTCTATTTTTTTTAGACACTAACGAATATTCGGGAATGAAAAGTGTAAAATGGTTACCACTTGCAGTGCTTATTACATGTTTCTTTACCTTTCATATAGTTAAGCTGAAAGATTTTATATTAGTAGATTTTATTAAAAACAATTTTAAAACAATTCTAACTATTTTTTTACATTTTTTAATTACATTATTTACGGTATTAATTGACGGTAAGTTATATTTAGTTAATTACTGTTATCATACGTTACTTCGATTACTACTAGTTGCACAAATATTACCAGGTATTTTATTTTCCGCATAGCAGGTTACGGAGCATCTTAGGGCTCTTATCTCTATTTTCCGTCAGAAAAGCGATCCGACTACTCACGGGAAGATTATCTTATATTAAAAAGCACGCCTGACAACTTTTTTATAGTACGAATGAAATTGAATATTTTTGTAGTACAAGGCGCTTTAGATTGATAGATTGGTTTCTACAGCATACCACGGAAATGGATATTTTAGAAGGTATCACACCCATATTTTAAATACGGGAGCGGAACGGTCATCGCGTTGTGACTCGTCGTGCGCTGCATAAAGGTTTAATATTTCATTTATTTCTGCTTCACGCTGTATCATGCATATGTAGAAGGAACCTAGTGTAACAGTCATTCTCCATTTTACGCCGAATTTTCGAGGCATTGCCTGTTGCGTGGCGGAACTCAATACTGTACTTCACCAGTGCGATGAAATGAAAATATTAAAAATAATAATTCATTTCCCTGAGTAGGAATCGAACTCACAATCGTCGCGATATGCCACGACGGCCATATAAAAGTTTAAAGTTAAAGCATACATGGCTGTATTGATATCCTTTAAATGTTGTAAATAAAAGTCAGCGACAGCATATCTGTCTTATATAGATAACGTGCAGTAATCACTTTTTTGTTTTACCAATAAAAAAAAATAAGATTTATTTGCAAAAACATTTTACAAAATATAACATTATTTCTTACTCAATTGAATGTATAAGATATTATAGGCACTTTATCAAAATATGCAGTAAAATGTACACTGTAAAGCGTTGTATCACCACTCCCCATTTTGATATTAAAAAAAATATTTTACAATAAATAGTTGAATTGGCATGAAAATAAGAAAGGACAATAAACAATCGTATAAAAATTACAGATTCTAAATCCAAAAGTAATACTTACTTACTTACTTACTTAGCTTCACGCTTTATCCCTTGCGGGGTAGTCAGAGAGAACGGAGCGCCAAACGCTACGGTAGTAATATCTTCCGGTAGTAATATCTATATACGGTATACGGTAGTAATATCTTTCCAAAAGTAATATCTTGTTTATTTTTGATTGTAACAATGTTTATGCCCAGACTAAGTATGTTATAGACTGGATCTCAGGGTCCCCAGACCTACATCATTTTAGCAAAGCTGAGATTTTGAGGATTAATAGTCCAATATGTAGTTAAGACGTTATGCGTACTTATTAACTTGAAAGTAGGGCCCTTTCAGAGGTAGCGCCAACTAAAGGTACACGCTCACCTACACTTTACAAGAGGTACAAGGGTTTAAATGTAACGCGACGTTTGTGGGTCCGATCCCCGCTTAAGGAAATAAATTATGACTTATTAATATTTTCTTCGCTCTAACACCGAGGCAAAAAGCTTGGCGTTGAGTTTCGCCACTCGATACGAAATGTGTTGAGTGGCCTAGTGTTTCAACATTAGGTTTCCTCTGCCTATCCTGCTATGTGCGGGACATAACAGGATAGGCAGTGGGAACCATTAACTATTAGGTAGAATAATAATATTATTGTATTTAAAACTTACCAACGAAGTATTCCCAAATAATCAATCGTGAATAGTGAAAACACTTTTTTCTTACACAATTTATCTTACCAGCCTCGAATATCTACCTATATCACAAGATCTCATCCACAGGATCTCATGCAATTTAAATATATAATATAACTTTTAAAATGTACTAATTTTGAATTCAATTTTTTCTAAGCATTTTTGAGCAATCACCGTTTATCAGACGCATCCGCCATTACTTCTCACTTAATCAGCCAACATTATATTTCGCAATATTTAAAATATTAATTTTATAATATAATTATTTATTTTAAAAATAAATAAGTAAATTAGCTTCTCGTTTTCTTTTGAATTAGAATTTTCTTTTTTTTTATTTCTTTTGTAATTATAAAATATAATGATTATTTATAATTATTTAACACGTACTTATTACGTTATTTTGCATATTATTTGTGAATGGAACGGGTCATCAAGAACTGAACTAAAGCATTATTTATGTTTGTATTACCATAAAGTATATAAGAAAATAATATTATAAATTATATTTACAATATTGTGTTATTATTTTATTGACGTACACAGTTTATTTATGGTAGGTATCGTTACAGATTGGTACGAGTCCGACTAGCAAATTACCGGTTTTTTATTTTTCATTTTTATTATTATCATTTTACTTTAACGTATGTGACACAGTCACATGTATTATTAACAATATTCTTAGCGTAATGTGAAATATATTGTCAAAATCTTTAAACTTATACTTAACAAGCTTTTTAGGTTAAAATGACTAGTACGATTGATATCAAAAGACAATTATCTATATCAGTGATACGTATGTACTTATTTTTTGTTATATGTTAGTATTAACACTATCTTAATTTTGTCTCTCTGAAATAATTTTAAAATCCCCGATTTAAATAATTTATGTGACAAGAGATAATTGCCGTAAAAAACTGAAACAATCGGACATATGGTTTGGTTTTCAAAGATTGAGATGATTGAGATTTTAGATGTGGCAATAACATACAATTCTCCCAACAACTCCCTATGAAAATCCGTCCGTCCGGGCATTTTATAATAAGTAGTAACGTGAATAATTTATTGTTATGCTTATTGAGCTGAGCGCTCGAAAGTTTTCAACCAGTTCAAATTCGGGGAATAGAATTAATGCCGAATTCTTGCCACATGAGATTTCCGCCCTTTGATACGATAAGCTTTGTTATGTCCACGTAATTGTTTACCAGTTTTATTTAAGATTAAAATTTTAATAACTACTTTTATAGTAATAATTTATAAAAATAAAAATAATAAATAATATTCTATTGACACTACTCGTTAATTAAAAAGTTACAGCATACATTAACAAGTAAAGTCAGTAATTTCTTATTGTCTTTTTTTCACATAATAGCTATAAATAAAGATATTCTTCAATAAAAAATTATAAATAGAGATATCAATAATTCAAGTTAGGGGCCGTACAAGTATTACGTAAGCAATTTTTTTGCAATTATTGACCCCCCCCTCCCCTATTTCATCAAAAATAAGCAATCCTCTTACCCCCTCCCCCAATGCTTATGTAAACATTGGTATATACATTTTTTTAAGGTATCTTTTAATTGATATTTTATTTGTATCTACATATATAAAAGGATATGTTCCCACTGACTGAGGTAAGTCGCACGCATAGCCGTACGCGCTGATAGTAGAAACGTGAAATTTGGACAGATTTATATTTTTGAATTCTGGAAATCCACTAAGAAGGGAATTTGAAAAATTTTAACCCTAAAGGGATGAATGAGTATACGTGTATATAATAAACTTCTGCAGTGTATTCTAAGTTTGCCACTACCACAATTTAAAGTAGCTTTAAAAAAAATACTAACAAGTAAAGCTTATTACACTGTTCAAAAATATTTAGAAGATAAACATGTATGGAATTAATGTCTATTGAATGTGATGTAGGATAACTGCCAGTTAATGTAATTATTAAATTATACCATTGACTTTGAAAAGAGCCACTGTTGAGTTTCTTGTCGGCTCTTCTCAGCAGAACTGCCTTCCGAACCGGTGGTAGCTTTTTCTTTTTTTTTGTTAATATGTTCATTCGACGATTCAAAAGTGCTTATAAGAGTCTATTTGAATAAAAAATATTTTACGGAATAGGAATATAAAGATTGTACGGAAAAAAAAATTAAATCAGCACCGATTTTTATAAAATTTTAAAATTAGACTCTTAAAAATATTTCATTGAACACGTATTTCGTGGTTTATTTTAACTCACCCCCTAAGGGTGCAAATAAGGGATTGAAAGTTTGTATGGAAAAATGGTTAAATCGCCACAGATTTTTATAAAATTTGAAATTTAGACTCTTGACAATGTGCCATTCCCGCTAAATACATATAATAAACTTATTTATATATTATATTATAAAACTAATAGTTATATCTTCTACCATAAAAAAATAAATAACTTCTGCTTACATAATTGCTAGCTAGACCCCCCACCCCCCATGTCATCAAAAATAAGCAAAGCTAAGACCCCCCCGCCCCCCTACAGTGCTTACGTAATACTTCAACGGCCCCTTATTGATATCTCCATTTATAAATAATTATATTTATTATTCGTCACGCTTTTTGCTAAAGCCTCTTTTTCCTTCACCACAAACCCCTATCCTTCCTTCCTTCATAAAATCCCTAAGTGCAACATTTCCAGATTCACAGCTGTATAGCAATACGCTGATCCACTAGTAATAAATCACACATACTTTTCCATTCCGTACGTTCCCATGTATACATGTGAATTTGTTTGTGGTCACACATAGTGTTTGCCACAAACAATTTTTTTTACTTGCAAATTTCCAATATAAGTATTCCAGCCTCATCTATTCTGATATATGAGCCTCTCTTGTATATACTGACTATACTGACCTCTCTCCGTCGTAACCGCTTCGCGCAGTTCCTACTCAAATTCTTCGTTCAAATCACCACATATTATTAATTTTTCATTCTCTCCAACGCTACCTAGAATATCCCTGACACTCTTCCAAAACACCTCGAGTTCACCTAATGGAGGTGAGGATACTGGCACATACGCCACTAATAAGAATACACTTATTAACTCCAGCTTGAAGCGAACCCAAAGCAGTCTCGGGTTGATCGCCTTTTATTCAACCGCTCTACTAACCAATCGAGAGGACAATAACACACCTACACCCTCGCTCTCTGGTAAGCCGGCCCAGAAAGCGACCCGACCGAGCCCGGTAAATCGGTCGTGTCATTGCCCTTTCGCTTGGTCTCAGTCACACAAACGACATCCAAATCTCTATCATCAATCACATCTAATAATTCTTTCATATTTTCTTCCATCCCTTCTCTTACATTCCACGTAGCTATTTGTAGCTCCGTCCTCCACTAAAGTTATTATATAATATATTCAGTAGAATATTTTAATAAATTTTATTATACATCTTAAGAGCAGAAAATAATTCAAATCCGTCCAGTTTATACTGCGATTAACAAACAAATGGACAAATAAAAATTGTAAATCCACAATGTTAAAGTTTTTCGACATTCTTTCGTCAATCATTCTCTCGATATGCCTAAGTCGCTTGAGCTCTTTTTTTTAAATTTTATTAAAATAAAAATGTACCCAGCATATAGGGAACTCAAAACCGCACATTCTCTTATTACTAGGGCGAGAAAATTAAAATTATTATATTAATTCTCCCAGTGAGAATCAAATCCATAACCGTTGCGTTTACAGTTACACGCGATGCCGTTGTGGAACGATGGCCTCAATTTGTACTCTTGGAGATAAAAAAATACGGAGTAACATTGAATATCGTACTTATGCAATAATAAATATATAAGACCAAGAAAGGCACACCTTAGATAGCGTACAAAGCAAGTAAACGTGTATTTAGATTTAGAGGTTTTTGTTAAATTAAATATGTTTATAATAAGGAAATTGACTGGTGTACAGCGGCAAGTACTAATATCGCTTTGCTGTAAGTATTTATTTTTTATATTTTTTTTATCAGCTTCACGCTGTATCCCGCACACAGTAGGGTAGGCAGAGGGAACCTAGTGTTAAGACACTCCGTTCCCCACTTTCTGCCGAATTCTGGAGGCATTGCGTGTTGAGTGGCAGAACTCAACGCCGCGCTTAACCTCGACACCAGAGCGAAGAAATGGAAATATAAATTTAAGTAAATATTTCATCTCCTCGAGTGGGGATCGAACCCACAACCAGTCGGTTTTACAGTCACACCTCGTGCCACTGCGCCACGACTGGCCTCATTATATTTATTTTTACTTTTATGTACCTAACCTGTACATAGCTGAATACGCAACAACAACAAGTTAGAGTTAAGTCACGTCGTTCTTATTTTTTGCCAATTTTAAAAATACTATTCGTAGGTTGCGTAACGCCGCATTTCTTAATAAAAGAATGGTCAAATAAAACAAATATAAACATTTCTCCCAGTAGAAGTCAAACCCACTACCATCGGTAGAAGTGTACAGTAGCAGAGATTTTACCTCATAGCATGATAGGCAGAGACAACCAAGTCACTTTGTTCACTATTTTCGAGACATTGCATGATGAGAGGTGGAACTCAAGGCCACGCTTTGTCCTGAATATAATTATATTTATAATAAACTAAGATCCCAGGGCCCCCAGATCTATTTCATTTTAACATAGTTGAATTTTTGAGAATTAATATTATATATAGTCAAATATGTAGTTAAGACTGTATGTGACTTACTAACTTGAAAGGGCCCCACCCTTTCAGAGATAGCGCCTACTTAAGGTCCACGCTCACCTAAAGTTTAAACGCTCATTTTTAAATAGGTTTTTAAAAATGATGTAAAAAATGTATATTTATAATAATTAAAAAAATTTAATTAGCTTCACGCTATATCCCGCACACAGCAGGGTAGCCAGAGGGAACCTAGTGTTAAGACACTCCGTTCCCCACTTTCTGCCGAATTCTGGAGGCATTGCGTGTTGAGTGGCAGAACTCAACGCCGCGCTTAACCTCGACACCAGAGCGAAGAAATGGAAATATAAATTTAAGTAAATATTTCATCTCCTCGAGTGGGGATCGAACCCACAACCAGTCGGTTTTGCAGTCACACCTCGTGCCGCTGCACCACGACCGGCCTCAATATATTTATTATTATATTATATTATTTATTATACGTTACCAGACTCTTTACGTGTGGCTTTACTGCTGCCTCACGTCGTTAACGTCCTTTAATTTTACATACATATTTTACGTACTATTTCAATACCCCTTAGAGAAGATAATCCGATGAAGCCATCAGATCGGTCTCGGTGCTTATCTTCTCATGATGATTGAGCAATCATCCTCCCAGACAGGGATGTACATTTATTTGGCGCTACCTCTGAAAGGACTCCACTTTCAAGTTAGCGAGTGCGCATATTGCCTTAACCATATATTAGACTAATAGTCCTCAAAATTTCAGCTTTGCTAAAATGACGTATGTCTGGGGGCCCTGGGAGCTTGGGCTATAAGTATACTAATATAATAAATCGGAAGAATTTGTTTGTTTGTTTGTTTAAACGGTAAGATTTCTGGATCTACTGGTCGGATTTACTTTGTTTTTTATGAAAGCTACATTTCCCAGGAGTGGAATAGTCTATATAACATTATGGTTTCATGCTTAGTTAGCCTTAAATAAGAAATTAACAATAAATAGGAATTTTAACCACGTGCGCTGCAGAAATAGATAATTATATGTAAGTACGTTGTATCATAAAAACATCCAATTTCATTAGTTCTAAAATAAAGTCCGCTCCACCCTCTATCTATCTTTTATAAATAAGTTATAATAAATCATTTTGTGACAAAAAATAATTGAAACTTGCAAGGTAATAATTTACCGTTTTTTATTTGACAAAGATATTGGAACTTACAAGCGAAACTTATTCCATCATCGAGTATGTAATTTGAATGTAAACATTTCGAAAAAATATAAAATTTAAATAATCCAATGCTCTGTATACGCCCGCAAGCCTAGGGCCGAGGGCGCCCTTGCTGTTGATGACATCGTCTAAAGCAGCCACGCAGTGCTTGCACTTTCTTAGAATTATGAAAAATCATTGAATGTATAAATTATATGATCAATCTGTGGGCAAATGCAGCATAATAAAAGAACTGTAGACGGTATGCGGGCGAAGCCGCGAGTGGGCCGCTAGTATGCAATGTACTGTGTTATAACGAATATGTTTAATCAGTATATTACATATACAATAATCAATAACAAATAAATCTGTATATTGACTTGCGATAACGTCGACTTCCGTGGAGTGTGAAATATGTTCAATTATATTATTTATAAGACATGGTACATTTTGAGTATGAACTAAATTTGAAATAAGAAATATTCATAAGGAAAAATATAACTTTACATACAAATTACCTTGATGTTATTTTCTTATAGGATTTATTATATTACTGTACATTGGTTGTATTAAACACATAATTGTACCTTTTATACATTTAGATAAATAAAACCGGTCAGATGCGAGTCGAATACCCATGCCGAAGGTTTCGTAAATATTTTAGGATGCCAAAGGAAAGTACGATTTATGAAAGTTGATAAACTTAAGTTTGCGTATGTAGACACTCATTTTGTTTGAAATAGACTATAAATATCATGAAATACCTATAAATTTTATATCTATAAAGTTATTCACAGAAAAAATATATTAATTTATATTTGTAGTTCATTTCATACAAAATGGGCTCGCAAAGTTAAATTTGTATAATAATATAAGTGCTAATAGAAGCACCACTTGGTGAAGATTACATTTGGACTCACGAGTGGTAAGTAGAAATAGTATGACATATATTCTACGCAAATGAATGATACTAGTGATCATTTAGTGAGTGACTGCTGTCAGTCAATGACAACACACAAGTTAAACTATTGGATTTAAAAAAAAAAATTGGCAAGAACGTTCCTTGGAGAGTATAGGGGAGCACTAAGAGAGGATTTCTCGTAATTCCTAATTTTCTTCTTACATTCACACAAATGAAGTTGCGGGCAACTACTAATAAACTCTAACGAATATAATGAAATAAATTACGCACAATGTTGCAAGGATCTACGAATTATCTAGGCCAGGGGTTCCCAATCTTTTCTTCATCAGGGACCACTTTTATAGAATTCTTGTTAGCAGGGACCACTTTGTAGGTATAATAAAAATAAATTAATAATTAAATAAAAATTTCAAGTCAAAAGCTTAAAAAAATCAGACATTTTGTATGATGAGTGTGTGATTTTTTAAGTAAATATTAAAAATCTATGAATTTCAAAGTATATTAAATTTAAATGTCAAAATATTTTATGTTTTACTGACGAAACAACTTAACTGTGGGCAGACTTTGCTCAAACACCAAAATTTTCAAAAAAATCATTCGCGGACCATATTTTAGCTGCTGCGGACCACTACTAGTCCACGGACCACTGGTTGGGAACCGATGATCTAGGCTAAAGGAGTTTTAGCGTTATAGTTCTACATTTTTTTATGCGTTTTATGCTCTTAATATCACAATTTTAATTAATTACAGTTAAAATCGTTTTTTTATATAATTCTACTTAGAATTCTAGGTTTTATCTTGTAATATTTTTTTTCACCAAAAAAAATATGTTTTTTACCACAATTTTCTCACGTACATAAAGACATATACTCAATTTTTTAAGAAATGCCTAAGTACACTCGGATATATACAATAGTCCGTGTGTACGTGGGGTGATTCGGCGCGTTCACATGCTATAAACAAATGTATCTGGCACTTGTTCGTTTCTAGTTTGCTCGATCATCAGCTATCTCAATATGCTTACATTGTTTAATTACCTTTTAATCTTATCAAAGTATGAATAATGTAAATATTTGTACATTTATTAGAATGTATGTAGGTAATCCCTATATATAATAAAAATATAGAAAAGTCAATTCTATACATGAAAGTTATAAAAAAATAAAAATTAGGTCGGTTAAAATATCGATTCTAAAAGCTAAAAAACCACTCAGCAGAATTGTCTGTCTGTCTGTCTCTCTGTCTGTTTCTTTGTTCGCCGATCACGCAAAAACTATCGGACAGAAATGGATGAATTTTTGCATGGTATTATTAGCCTAGGGTCTAAAAGTCACAAAGAAAAGTAACAAAAAAAAAGTCACAAAGGAGGTAAAGAACATCTTAAGTCACTATATATTTACGCCCTATTAAGTCACTATATACTCGAAAAGATACGAACAAGATGTATCTTGATAGCGACTTGACTTTTGTAAAAATGTTCAAGATGTACCACTAGTGGATTGTTGAAAATAATATTGTGGATAAAGTTAGCACACTTAGACAATATCAAGACGAAGTTAACTCATATATAAATATAGGATTATTTGTTTCTAAGAAGGATCAATTTGATATCTGCACTGCATATAAAAATAACCCTAACATTGTTCACGAATCCAATATTGATTTTGTAAATCATATACAAAATGGAAACCTTGCGAGATCTCTAAAATTAGAAGTCAAAAAGCTGACACAGTCCGAGCTAACAAATATTTCAACAGTAACCTTCAATTTCCAAAAAAAAAAAGATATTTCGACCTCTCATGAAACAAGTTCTTTTTACTATAAACATTTACATTTTAATTTCACAAATTTTGAATTAAATGAAACTTATTCAATGTCAATTGATTGATATGCAAATACTAGAAATAGACAAAATAATGCAGAGGCTCTACAAAGTGCTTACACCACTACCTGGCCAATAACGACAGCAAAATATAAAGATTCGATTTCTCTCTGTGAAGGGAATTTAATTCCTTCAAGATACCACAATTTCTATAAAAATATAATTCATACAGCAATAGAAAATATGATTTCTGACTGAATAAAAAGACTGATTTTTTACTTTGAAATTGTAGAATTTTACTATAATTTATTTTAAGAATACTTTTTTTGTGATATTACTTAAATAAGGTAATTCAAACATCAATTAATTAAAAATTATAGGGGTAACATACATAGTTTTTTGTAGATTTACTCAAATGACATAAGAATGATTTAGACATTTTGTCTTCTCTATTTCGATAAAGTTAGTTTGACATTTAATTATTTTGTAAAAGATATAGTTCTAAAAAATATGTTAAATTTCTTTTAAATAAGTTGTTCGATAATTGCGATAAAAGTTAGCTTTATTATTTAGAATACTAAATTAATATACGTTTCTGTTAACTAGTATGTATGATTGATGGTTTATAATAAAAATTTTGCTAATTATCTACATCAGCTTTGTGCATTTCCTTTAGCATTATAGCGTTTTATTAATTTTTATTGCTTTATTAGGCACCTGAAACTTATAACAATTTTAATATATCTGCGATTATCGGAGGCTAAACTTTAGAATGGCGAAGTATTTTGAGATAACTGCAGTAGTTCAGTGGCAATCACATCTACATGTTTTGTATTGATGGAATTATATATATAAAATTGTTTAAGAATAGGTAATTACCGTGTACCAAGTAGAAACGAATATATGGCAGTTGACTCAGTTAGTAATTTCGAGCGGACTAGAAAAAGACATCTCACCATATTTGGAAAAATAATAAACATATTGAAAGTTAGCCTATACTTAATAGTATATAATTTTATAATAATTAACTATTCCACATTTGAAGAAGATTGTTAAAGGTATTACTGTCTTAAAAATGCTCTCCTCAAAACTAGTCATTTTGTAAATAGCCGTTTGCTCTTTGCTGCTCTCGATATGTACTGTTCGGAGATAATACTTGTTTAATATTAAGGGTCAGATTAAAGGGTCAGATTAAGGGTGAGGCCAGTCGTGGCGCAGCGGCACGAGGTGTGACTGTAAAACCGACTGGTTGTGGGTTCGATCCCCACTCGAGGAGATGAAATATTTACTTAAATTTATATTTCCATTTCTTCGCTCTGGTGTCGAGGTTAAGCGCGGCGTTGAATTCTGCCACTCAACACGCAATGCCTCCAGAATTCGGCAGAAAGGAACGGAGTGTCTTAACACTAGGTTCCTTCTGCCTACCCTGCTGTGTGCGGGATACAGCGTGAAACTGAAGTATAAGTAAATATTAAGGGTTGCCATAAACAATATAAGCTATGATGGAGTGGACAGTGCACAGTCGCGTTGATTTGATGTTAATAATCTTATGTTATTGTTAATAAAAAAAATACCGACTGTTGAAACCGTTATGTAAAATAAATGTTATGTAAAGTAAAATCTTATGTGGGCATTACATTTTATTATTTGTTTTATGTTTGCCTCAATCATAAAATATTTTAATAGTTTTAAAACATTTATTACTTAACATAACATCTCTTTAAGAAGAAGATTTTTTTAAGATGAAGTCTACAAAAAAGCTATGTTCTATTTATTTGGGCACAAAAAAATGTTATATAATTTAAAGCACTGAAATTATAGGGTAAAACTCTGATAATCGCCGCAGTGGGATAATTGATTCAATTTTGATTACACTATGTTGGGGCCATTTACTATAGTTGTAAGGATTTTTTTTCTTTGTTAAATACTTTTTATTGCTTTTAGAAATAAAATAAAGTATGTGTATGTAGTGTTGATGGAGATGAATAAAAAGTCTACTCACAGTTTACACCACACACAGTGTATACAAAAGTCAACCACAAACAAAATATATATAAAATAGAACACGATAAATACTGATTTGGAAGAAAATAATAAAGAAAACAATGGAACTTATGGAAAGCGCATCGAGTGGCAAGCATCGACTAGAACTATTATCTGCCGTCGACAAGGAGATAGATGTGGAAACGACAATTCCTTAGTGGTTCGGTCGACGGCAGCGAGCTCTTTCATATAAATATGCTAAATACGAATACTTACTATAAAATATATAAATCTTATTACATATATGTATGATTTTATGTATGTATATAAATGATAATAGCACATATTAAATAAACTATTATATAAATGTAACTAATAATTCCCTACACATATCTAAAAGTCGTCGCCTTAGTTTCTTGGAATATATATAATATAATAAAATGTGCAACTAGTAAATACAGATTTTTTCTATTTATAATTTGATCTAACACATTGTGACTATAATGTTAAATACAATGGATAATAAATCCGTACCCAATCATTTATAATTGATGTTTTTCTTTGTTCGATTCTCTAGCCTTATGAATTTACACTTATGTCAGTAAAAATGAAAGAATAAATTATTATATTATAAATGAGTATTAAGAAAATAATTATTATATTTTTTGATTCATCATAAGATTCCTCGTCTTTCTCCGCATTAGGCAAGTATCCTAAGAAGCATTATTAACGAAAGCCACCACACGTTTATACCACTGCACCACGACGACCTTGTAATTACTAGTTACGTTCATAAAAATTGGCTTCCACAAGAGATAAAAGACCTATGCTTTCATATACATGTTGCATTATTATTCATAATAAATATATATTTTGTTTGTTATACTGCTTACTTGAAAAGTGCGGCAAATATCCGGATTTTCCTGTAAGCAATAAATAAAATGCACGTTTGTAATTATGTTTATTATTATTATTATAGACTTTACTGCACGTGCACATTTGAAACACAGTTTAAATGCTTAAATGCACATTTTTAATGCTTACCTCGTTAGATACGCTCATCTATGTAGGTCAATAAACATAAGTTTTGATAACTTATATTTTAAACTCGATAATAAGAATGACTTTGTTAATTACATTACAACAATAATAATCTGAACATGAGGAGAAAAATAAAAATAAAACTGGAAATATCATATTTTCTGACGTTGAACGCGATATTTGTGGTTTCGATCTTCCCATTAAGAAATGAATTACATACCTACATTTAAATTAATTTAATTTTAATTTCCTCACTCTCTGGTAGACGAAGCACGGCGTTGCCTTCCGTCATTCAACTTGCAATGTCTTGAAAGCGAACGAAATAGTTAGTCAATAAGTAAATTAATGCTAAAAAATATATTTTATTCCTACGAAACAATTTTCAGGTTACATCAGCCAGTTGATTGTTGGGATCTGTGTAAGTTGGACTGGACCGATTCTGCCGAAACTTAAAGATACTTCTCAATCTCCGTTATCAGTTCCACTATCAGACGCGCAGATGTCATTAATTGCATCAATTTTATATGTAGGGGCAATACCTGGTAAGTTATTTATTTAAATTTTCTATTAAAAATGAACAGTTGAACTGTAAAAGCAACATTTGTGGTTCCATCTTCACTCGGTCATTCCAATTCAACTCGGGGTTCATTTCCCACTCAATTTACAATGTTTTAAAAGTATTAGGTTTTTTTCTACAAAAGGGTTATACACCTGGGTAGGTATAACATGAACTAAAAACTCTATTAAAAATCGTAGGTTTCATTTAGCTATCTCAAACTAAAGTGTGCTTATATATTTTAGGATGGTAATGACTTTATCAGTCTATGTATGTATGTACGTATGTATATGTGTATGTACGCGTGTACGTATGTATGTTGCAGAGAATCGATTTGTTTTGACCTTAGAGTGTCACAAAAGATATGAACGTTATAAAATTCATCATAGCGACCGGTAGTCACCGTATTGCCACGTCAAATCGGGTATTGTTGAATAAGAAGTCAAAAATGATTGTTAGGTTCCTTTTATGATTTTTCATTTTAAGTAGCGGTTTAGTATCTATATACATATAACAGCTTAAAGTCGTTTTAACAACGATTGTTTCTGCGCCACTAGATTATGATAATTAGTATTTAAATGGCATTAAATCTATATAAATCAGCGTCATTTTTTATTTTCAAGTTAGGAAGTACGGTTACCGTCTTAACTGCATATTAGACTAATAATCCTCAAAATTTCAGCTTTGCTAATATGACGTAAGTCTGGCGGCCATTGAAACTTAGAAAATTATAAGTGGCTTACCTTCCTTTACGTTCAAAAACTAATTGATCCCAATTTTTTTGTGTATTGTTCCAGGTCCATATATAATGGGATGGCTGGCAAATGTCAAAGGCAGAAAACCTTGTCTTATGATTGGAGGGATAGTTTCGTTAATATCATTTTTTACTTTACTTCTATCCAAAAATTTAGCATTCCTGTACTGTGGCAGGCTATTAGCTGGCTTTGGAGTTGGATGTTTGGCTGTCATGAATTTGGTATACGTAGGTGAAATTGCGTTAGTATATCTTATAAAATATTACAATAGTCCAAATAATTTTAATTATAATATTTACTGGCCTATTCTACACGCGCTTTACTCACCAACCTCTCAGCTTCGCTTTTTGTAAGAATAAAAAAAGAACCTCTTATAAACAACGAGCCGAGATCATTGCGCCACAGTGTCTGTCTGTAGATCGTTGATTATAAATTGATTACAATTAGATGAATGGATTATTAAAATTTAACTTCTCTGATATACAAGACATGACGTTGGACATGGTTACTCAACACACAATATTTCTAAAATTAGGCGAAATGTTTGAAATGAAGTGACTTAAAATTAGATTTTCTTTGCCTATCTCTCTACGAGTACTTACGGCATATAAAATCACTTATGGTAATGAGAAAACATTGTACACAAAAAAAGTCAAGAAACCTAATATAAACACATACAACTTTTAAATATTATACATAAATTCTAAGATGGATTTAATAGGAAGATCCCTGCCTGCAGTAGAAAGTGCGTACCAAGCTCAGACAAGGTCATCTAAGGAAGCCGGATTTCAAGTTAATGCAACGAAAACAAAATATCTAAAAGCGTCAAAACAACTACACGCATTACCGTCCAATATAACAATTGGGAGTAGCACTTTCGACTGGGTTAGTGAATTTGTGTATCTCGGCTCTTTAGTAATGCAGGACAACAATGTAACTTTAGAAATAAGCAGAAGAATTATGGCGGCTAACAGATGCTATTTCGGACTGCTAAGATACTTCCGATCCAAAATACTTTCAAGAAGCATAAAAATACTTCTCTACAAGACTTTGCTAAGACCGATATTAACATATGGATCAGAGAGTTGGGTGCTGAGCAAAAAGGACGCAAACACACTACTTATTTTTGAGCGCAAAATCTTAAGACGCATATTCGGGGCAGTGTTGGAAAATGAGCAATGGCGAACTCGGTACAACCACGAACTCTACCATATGTATAACGAACCAGGCATAATAAATTATATCAAAGTTGGACGCCTACGATGGGCTGCACATGTGGGGAGAATGAGTGAGTCTAGAACATCTAAATCCTTGTTGTATGGTACACCAGATGGACGGAGAAGTCGAGGCAGACCAAAACTTAGATGGTTGGATGGAGTTGAGCAAGATCTGAGAACTCTGAGCATAAAAAATTGGAAGAAGAAAGCCAGGAATAGAGCAGAATGGAGGGATATTCTGGACCAGGCCAAGGCCCAGCCGCGGCTGTAGTGCCTTTGATGATGATGATGATAAATTCTAAGAAATTTAAAAAATCAATCATCAGAAATATGAGAAGTGATTGATGTTGTTGCAAAAACATTAAATACTAACTTTTTGATGACAAAACTTTTCTTTGTATGACATGTTACATGGTCCATATTCGAAATGGTCCATATACGAAATGCACATGTAAATAAATTGCCTGTTGTATGCATATATATATATATATNTGTATGTATGTATGTATATAAATATTTCCCAATAAATTGCCTGATGTAAGCAAAAACAGGATTCATTGCGTCATTAGAATAGGAATGACATTTCTCATTACTCTAAAAGAAGAAATAGAGGTCAAATTAGCTTGAATGTAAGACAACCGTGGTATTTGAAAGAAATAAAGAAAAGTGGAAAAGTGGAAAGAAGAGTGGAAAAACATCAGATTAAATGATTGAAGTAGTATATTAATAACAGATTTAATGATACCTTAAATGCAAATGAACTCTCAGCATGGCTGTACTTTTGGCTGTAAATAATACGTGCTGGTGCCACTAACGCTGTTGTATCGCAGCGAAACGTGGGTATTGCTTAAAAAATGAGGTAACATAAATGTTGAGGAAATGCAATCTTGCTAGGGATAACGCATGAAGCAAAAAATTATATTGTGATTATTATAGGGGTAGGAATAGGGAAGGCTGGGTTGCCCGCGTCTACTCCATAGAATAGTCGTCTGATTCCTACTCCAGAAACATTATTAACAAAATATATTTACATCAAAAAATCAATTCAAAGTTACTGGTCAAAGTTAATTTTTTTTTAATTAATAGCATTTCCCCTTTTTTAGATTTATGCTATACTCCGCATATAGCAGGGTAGGCAGTGGGAATTGAGTAGAGAACTCAGTGTTAGACACTCCATTCTAATTAAGAAGTTTCCGTTGTCCTCTGTCCGCCGAATTCTGAAGGTATTATGTGTTAAGAGGCGGAACTTAATGCCGCGCTTTGCCTTGTTTCAAGAGCGAGGAAATTAAAATATTTAATTTTCCATTTAATTAAGTGGAAATCGAATCCACAACCTATGCGCCACAACTGGCCTCAGGCTTGGATTTTCTTATTATGAAATTTTAAAAATAATCAAATCTGTAAACTATAATGTACATATATCGACGGTCCATAGGTAAAAAATATTGAAAGTAAAAAATTAGATGCACCTTTTATTTTCGTTATGAACAACTAACAAGAGTAGTTTTCGATTATATATACGTTTAAAAAACGCATAATTAACTATTTTATTGAAATTTTGAAAAAAAAAAAACATCAAAACTAAACTTCTTTAAATAAATTTCTTCTTTCCGTAAATATGATCACGTATCTGAGTATCGCTCTAAGCTCAAGTGGCTCCCTATACGCCATCGCCGGAATTTACGACTTCTTGCCTTCTTGTACTGGGTGTTATTTAGCCCTACTGCTCCCTCTTACTTAAAGGATAAATTTGAATTTATTAGTGCACCAGGAAATTTAGTTAGACTGTTACGCAACCTAACGTTGCGTCTTCCTGTACACAAGTCAAAATTTTTTGACCAATCTTTTACAGTGCAAGCTATAAAACTGTGGAACAGTTTGCCCTATAATATTCGTCAGGCAAAATCATTACTGACATTTAAAAAAGCTGTACGTCATCACTTTGTGACAACTTCATGAATTATCACTGTCTACATTGTATTATGTGTGTATATATGTATGTATTATATATATTTTGCTGTATGTATGTATGTATGTATATTGTTTATAAGTCTATGTATTGTATTATATTAGAAATATTTATATATCAGTATATTGTTTTGTTTATATCTAAATTCATTTATTGTTTATTAATATACTTTTTTACTACGTCCACCACCCACCTTCTTAATATTATGACAGTTTCTTTTCGCCCTAAAGGTTGTCTGGAAGAGATGGCTACTTAGCCATAAGGCCACCTTTTTGTACATTTGTTTTCTTTTCTGTTTTTTTTGTGTATTTTATATAAGTGGTGTACAAATAAAGAAATAAAATAAAATAAAATAAAAATTCTTTGTAGTTTGAAAGAGCGGTAAAAACCTTTTACCTAGGGGCCATCGATATGTATTAGTGATGTAAAATATCTGTATCTGTTATCGACAGTCGCGAATACGGATATAAATATGAATATTCAGTTTTTGTTTAAATTTGTTTTTGATGATACTTGGATTGGTTACATTATACTATATTTAAGTCAAAACGTAAAAATTAACATTAATCAACATTACTATTTTTTTATCTTTTTACAGATCAAAACACATAAGAGGTATACTGTTGACAATAATAGGTGTATTTAATACTGGGGGATCCGTATTGATGTATTGCGGTGGATTGTTTTCGTCATATACGGCAGCTACTTCTGTAGGATTAGTTGTCGCTTTAGCATTTACATTTTGTGTATTTTTTATACCAGAATCTCCTATGTTTTTTGTCTTGAAAGGTATGTTTACATGTATGCTACTAATAATTCTTAAGTTATGTAATTTTATGTTCGTATTCAGCCGAAAAATTAAATACTTTCGTATTCCTGCTCTGGAAATACAAAGCGCGGCGTTGGTTTCTCAACACGCAATATCTCAGTGTTTAGGCACTGCTATGTTGAAAAGAATAAATTACTGTGTAGCTAAATTTCTGACCTTTAATGTAAATTTCAATTTTTTTAAGGTGATGATTCTTCCCTAAAACAAGTTTTAGGAGAACTAGGAAGATCTGATGACTTAGAAGAATTAATGGTATCTAAAAAAGAATATGAAAATTCGACATCCAAAAAGGATTGGCTAGAACTGTTCACGGATACTAGTAACCGAAGATCGTTAATTATACTTATTTTTGCTAACTTATTTCTTCAATGCAGTGGAATTATTAGTATAGTATTATTTTCTGGAATAATAATTAATATGGCTGGAATATCACTTGATCCTAGTATAGCAATGATTATAATTTTGTTCTGCCAGTTAGGTGGTAGTATGATAGTGCCATTTTTTATTGAAAAATGTGGTAGACGATTCTTAATGATAGTGTCATGTATCATTTGCTCTTTTTGTATGGTAAATATTTTTATATTTTTTTCAACCCTCTATCCTATGAAATAGAACTCAATACTGCGTTTTGTGTGCCAGAGGGGTGATATGAAAATTACTTAAATATAATCGGTCTCCGATTACTTAAATAGATACAGACTCATCGCCATCCCACTGTAACACTGGGTATTCTATCTATTTCATAACTTCGTTTTTTCAGTAAAGTTAATAAATTATTCATAAAAATATATTATATGAACACCAAAATAAATATTTTTGTTTTCAGCTAATTTTAGGATTCTATTTTTATTTAGACAGTAACGAATATCCGGGAATCAAAAGTGCAAAATGGATACCACTTGCAGTGCTTATTACATTTTTCTTTTCTTTTGATATAGGTAAGTTAAAAGACTTTATTAATAAAACAATTTTTAAAACCAAAATCTTGATATTTTTACATTTTTAAATTACATTGAGTATGTTAAGTTGTCTATGACATTATTTTATTGATATTAAGTAAATTATATTTGGTGACTTAATGTATTTCTACATTCTACATGATACCATAATTCTGTTTTCATACGTCACTTCCATAACTACTAACTGCACAAATATTACCAAATTTTCATTTACTATACGCTTTTTGTCGCATAACAGGTTAGGGCTTCAACATTACGCATTGTCCGTCAGAGATACTAGACTTGATAGTATAATTATATTGTTCCCCATAACCATCAATCTTTACAATCAAATCTTTACAATAAGACCCTGCCCCACCGCGTCACGGCGGCTTCAAATACCTATTCTTAATTTATAACGCACTTTTCGACATCTAAAAATATTTTTTCTTAATTTTTAGGTCTAGGTATAATTCCAAGTACGTTGATAGGCGAAATGTTTAAAACTAATGTAAGGAGCAAAGGCTCTGCTGTAGCCATTACAAGTTCTTGGATAAGCGGGTTCATCATATCAACTGCTTTTGGAACGTTGATGAATGTTGTTGGTGCACATATATTATTCTGGTTCTTTTCGTGTTCATCAGCCTTTGCTTTTATATTTACATTATTATTTATACCAGAAACAAAAGGCAAAAGTTTGTTAGAAATACAAAAATAAATAATATAGTAAGATGGAGTATTCTTATCAATGTGCACTTTAGCTGTTATTACATTATTATACTTCTAATGCACTATATATTATGCTATACGCCATTAGATATTGGGTAATGTATATGTATGTACATATGTAGGGATGTAGGGCACTAATTTAAGCAATATAAAACTAAACATCTAATTTGTAGTGACCACGTTTCAGCTCTTTATACATTTGAAAATAAGAAACTATGTTAGTTCTCGTAAAGTTAATTGAAGATTGCAGATAGCTAATATTTACCTTAAGTACGTCTAACATCTTAAATATAATATTTACATTGCTAATTTCACTACACACAAAAGACAATTTTGGTAATCAAAATAGGAAAAAATATTCGAGTGTTTGTATTCCTTATTTTTAAGAATAAAATGAATGTATCCATCTATCCATCTTGCAAATTAACAAAGAGCTTAGCATATATTATGAAAGTATTTTGGAAATATGAATTAGATTTTATTACTCCAATTGTATGAATGTATTACTATCGATTTATTTTAGGGAATCAGACCATCGCTAAAATAATATTTTTTTTAGATATCTAAAAATCACAGTGATCGATATCTGTATATAATAAGTTCCAATAAAATTAATACTGGAGACTCCATTTGTTTTTTTTTATAATAATTTTCTGAAAAACTTGAAAATTACTCTTGTAGGAAACTTGTAATACGCCCAAGTTTACATGTGTTTAAATAATGTTATATTAATTAATATTATTCTATTGAGGACCTATGCATTCATTTATTTATAGTGTCCAGAAAATCGTACCGAATATTCAAGTTCTACAGTAGTCATGTTTTTTTTATAAATACTAATATTAAAAGGTTTCCTTCAGTTGGACATTGTTTATGATTTTGTTCACGTATACTTTTAATTAACAAATTCCCATAATATAATCACTAAACCTAAGATTATAGGATCTGACAAGCCATTTTTAGTTGCCACACAAATAAATTATTTTGATGAAACCCTTCATCCTACAGAGCATTCCTTTTAAAAATGTAAAATATCACATTATCTTGCTATGTATCTATAAGTATCTATAAGTCTTAATTTTTATCCACCATTGAAAAAACCACATAGAAAACTTGTTTCTGTGAGGTTTGCTGTTCACAGAAGTTTTATTGTCTTAGATACATTACTCTTTTGTCATCTCCTCCATGATAAAAATAAACATAATAATAAAATAAAATAAACATAATAATAATTAAATCTTTAGCAGATAAATAAAGTTAGATAAAGAGACCCACCCTATCGTCAAAACATTTAGCTCTCCTCTTTCCGGCCAAATTCGAGACAGCTTGAAATGCTTAAAATTCTCTTGCATGGAATCGTCATTGGATTGGTAATGTAAAGTATATATATAAATTTAAAATTGTTTAAATATATGACGTCATTTATATACGATAATTATGATGAAGTCGAATAGACCTCTTTACATATACACATCATTAAATTTTTTAAAATATCTAGAGTTTACCGACAAGTTTTGATAAGCTTTATTTTGTAAGTATTTATTTGCATAAAATGTCTATCTACACCAGCTGACTTTGATAAAAGGAAATATAATCAATTTTACATAATTAGTATGTATTATAATATTTTCGGATTGACTAATTTTTGAATAGGTATGATTTAAATTAAATTAATTAAATTTAGATTTTTAAGCAAGTGTGCTAATTTAAGTAATTTAAGTATGTTTGTACGTTAATCCACATTTGTTTTGGAATCTGTAAGTCGTATTGAAATTATTCTTTTTGATTTAAATATTAATTATATTTTGACTAAGAATATAACTAATATATAAATCAAAAAGCTGGCCGACTTTTTCTTGAAAATGTTATTTAACATAGTTAAATTATTCCAAGGTTTATGATTTTTTTCCGTTTATACTTCTTTTACCTATTTTCCGATACCTATTTTCCGATTGCGGACTTTTTGCTAAACTTTTGTTTGCCAATTTTGCCATTAAAATCTCCTATGACAATGATGTTTTGTAGTCGAAAACTGGTCGTAGAAATCATCTTTTATTTTTTCCTTCGCTGCTTCTGTTCGTGCGATATTTATATGATAGTCAACTTATATTTATAACCTTGTAATTGTAAATGTAGTAAAGCGATGCTTACAGACAAGCCTTTGAACTTAAAAATTTTAATCTTTAGATGTTTTTACTATAAAACCTACTTCACACTGACCCTTTGTTTCACCGATATATGTAATATAGGATATAATTATCATGTTCCTCTATATGGTATCCTAGTCGTCTCACTCCACTAATAGAAAGAACGTCCACACCATTTAATTTTGCTCATTGCGTTATGGTTGCAATTTTTAGGGTTGTTATGTAAATATTATTTAGCTTTCAATTGGGTATACTGTTTTATGTTAATTGAAGGGTGGTAGTCCCCCACGGTGACCAACTGGCTTGGGGTGTATTTTTATTTTGGTTTATCTAAAGCTATTTTTATCTATATCTTTTCTGTTGGGATTCCAGATGGTCAATTGTGTGATTTTTTATCTGTGTTTCAATTAAGTGTGTGTGTGTGTGTGTGTGTTTCAATCCAAGTGACTTTTTGGATTTTCATACGGTGAAGTAAATCTACCTTGTTCAATGTAGGTGAGAATATTGGGCTTTAATAATTCTTTTCCCTTAAATGTAGTTGCTGGATTGTCCTTCAAGTCCATTTTTTTTGGGTTGGTGAATTTGGTGAATCAGAACCATTTTTTTCTTATGTCTCTGTTTCTTCCTTATGGTTTTTTCACAAAGATTCTATCATATTTAAAGAAGCAATATTTCCATTTTTCTTCTGTTCTTCTAATTGAACTCGTAGTTGCTTCCTCTTTCCCGACACTTGTTTCTTGGTGGTGATTTGCATAGTTTTTTTAAAATGGTATATTTCCATAGGGTCGTGAAGGATACTACTATACCTTTTTATCATTACTAAACTTATATACGTTGCTAATTTTTTTGGCTGTTTAATTGTATACCTAATAACTAAATCTATTTCATCTTAAACATATTCTTTCAATTTTGTTTATCCTGTACAAAAAAGTAAGTATATCTAGTTAATTTGTGTCGATCGATTGAATATACTTAGTCGTAAGTTAGGTGCGACATCTAAATTATTAATTATTTGTAAACTATCTCATAATATTATAGACGAAGATGTATCACTAAGAAACGTTTTAGAATAATTAGAAAGGTCTGATGAAATAAAAGAATTAATATAGTAAAACAAGAAATAAACGAATAAAACAACTAAAAACGATTGACAAGATCTATTAAAGAACATATTCATTAAAAAAACCTTGATAATTCTAATTTGTATAATTATATTTTTGCAATGCAGTATTATCAGTATTACACTATTTTGTGGCAGGATTTAGTATGGCTTGATCATCCCCTAAATTTTCAACTATTTATTATTACTTAAATTGTGCAACATATATGTTGCTGTCAACTAGTTGGTGCTTTGCTTGTATCATGCTTTGTTTAAAAGTATGGAAGAAGAATTTTGATGATGGTATCCTGTCTTTTTATATTTTCAAAAAACCATTGCATATTCATTAATATTATTCATAAACGACATTTGTAAACACGCTATATCAGCGCCCTAAATTTATTCGCTACAAATGAAATTGTGAAATAATTTTCCGCTATTGTTTTGTAGCGTATAAATAACCAAATTAAATATATAATAAAAGAGTTGAAGTCTCGTCTCACTACCATCGTCCCGATACCATAGCCCACACTACCATAAAATTTTAACGCTTAAATTATTATTTATCGCTTATTACGTGTTTTATAGATTTTACTAATAATATAATCTATAATAATCTAGAAGTTATGATGTCCATTTATTTTATAATACATTAAAAACATAAGATACCTACATAAAGCAATATTACTTCCAAAAAAAATATAGGTATCCATCGTACATTTCTTAATATTTTTTTTGAAATGCATTTGTTTTTTTTCTTAAGAGTGGATATTTTTTAATTATATACTAAAGAAAACGAAAGGTGAACAGAGTGACTCTAGTTTTAAGACAGTGTTTTCCGTAGTGTTTTGAGATTTTGTGTGCTGAATGTTGAAATTCAACGTCAATCGTTGTTTTACCAAATTACATTCAATAATAATAATAATTATCATAATAAAAAAAGAAAATGACCAAATGGAAATAACTAAGAAATGAAGTTTAAGAATTCTAAGAGCCCAAAGTAACTCCGAGCAGTACAGTGGGTTACATCGAACCGATTAACGTAATAAATATAATAAAACAGTCTTTAAGGTGATCTTCGATAAAATATTTTTTTAATGTAAATTAAATAAACTCTTTAGCTTTTATAACTATAATACTTTTATTATAATACTTTTTGCAGAGTAATTGTAGAGATTATTGTTTTTCATTGGATACGATGACCCTAGACGTGGTCCCAATCTGAGTTTCAATTTTGAGTCTATTTTGAGATTATTAAAAGACCTTGAGTTTAAGGGAGGAGAGACCTTCTACTCTTAAACATAACTTAAAATCAATTCGATGATTTCTAATCAAAAAATTCTTGAATGAAAATGTTGTCAACTACCAATAATGTAATAAACGTATGGTATAGATGATATAAAAGAAATTATATTTGTATTATATATTTATTATTTGTTACATATTTTTTTAAATCACAATGTGATTACCTATTTGTATGTGTTTGTAACTTCAGTTTTACATTAGATTGTCTATAACTAAATGAAGATCCAGTGACCAATAAAAATAAAAAAAAGCACGCGTTTCAGTGCTGCGCCGCCTCAAAAATTTTATATTTGTTACATAAAAGTTCAACCAAAAACTTTTTAGCTTTTATAATATAATTAAGTAATAATGCTTTTGAAGATTTGTTTGTTATCTGCTGGTGTCAAGACCGAAATCTATGATGAAAAGACTGAAATATACTATATATAACTATATTATTATTAGAAAGAAACATGATGTTATTAGTTTTATTTAGTTTATTAGAAATCCAATAATAATAAAATTTTATGTAAAAGATCTAATTGACCTATACACAAATTTAACTTAAAAAGTAGTAAAATGTTATTACTTATAATAGTAGAAATAAAACACTCTATTTCAATTATTGCAAAAATAATATTGTCAGATTGTTGCCTCCAGGGGAGGTTAACATAGAATTGCAAACCACGTCCCGTGAGAACTAGTCCTTCTTGAGTTTAATTGGTTGAGGTTTTCCAGGCATAGTTCTGTTTGGGCTATTTTTGGATAAGCAATACTTTGTGACACCATCTAATTGATTTGAGATAGAAAGAAGAGATTTGTCAATTAGAGCGGCTGTTCTCCACATCCAATGTAACATGTAAGTATTGCATTGAAGCAAAAGGAAGGGAGATTTTATTCCAATAACTCCTCGATGGAGAAAAACAATTTCCATTAAAGAAAATTAAAGAATTTGGTAATCAAAATAAAGGGTCAGTCCCCTGCCCAAGTGGATAAGCTATGTTTTATGGCATGAAAAATAAAATATTAAAAAAAGGACAGGCTAACTAATTTTAACTGGTATAAAAACCTTAATTTGTTGACATTAAAGCTTTTACTTGATTTCTTACAGGTAACATCTTCCACCGATATATTGATTGACATTTCTTAGGAAACTGGTTTAATATTGATGAAAATTAATGATTTTTGCTTTTAAATATATCCAGACATGAGACCAGTCGTGGTGCAGGGGCATAAAGTGTGACTGTAAAATCGACTGGTTGTGCGATACCCACTCGAGGAAATAAAATATTTATTTACATTTATATTTTCATTTCTTCGCTTTGGTGTCGAGGCAAAGCGCGGCGTTGAGTTCCGCCATTCAACAAGCAATGCTTCCAGAAATCGACGAAAAGTGGGAAACGGAGTATCTTAAAACTAGGTTCACTTTGCCTACCCTGCTGTGTGCGGGATGGGAAGGGTGAAGTTAATTATTATTTTTTTAAATATATGCAGAGAAAAAATATTTTTAAAACATGATAGAATTAGTTTGTTTAAATATTTTAAGTCAAAGAAAACACTCTGTATAACAGAGTGTTAAACACTCTGTATAACAGAGTGTTAACTAGTCTATAACAACCTAATAGAACTCAAACAAAAGATATTTTTCCAAAAATGAAAAAGTGTTTTTTTCTTTCAAACAAAACAATAAAATTATCGTTGTAAATTATCGAAATAAAGCATATTATTCAAACTTTGCAAGCTTTTGATACTTAAACAATAAAAATCACAAATGCTATGAATTGACAGGTGTATTCGCGCCTATCATCACGGTAGGGACGCCTCCAAGTGACGACGGTGGGTAAACTGGCTGTAAACCATAGATAATACTGGTAAGTTTGTAGTGTCATAGACTAAAATCACGAATGTCTTCTTTAAACTAGCACTGTTTTATCCAATACATAATATTTTATTTTATTAAGCTTTACATATAGATATAATATGAGTCTATTTTTTTTCTCTATAGTTATCTATTTAAGTTTTGTTTATGGTAGGGAAGCCGAAGCGGGGATTGTGGGATTTACTAAAGCGCGGCAGATTAATATACTGGGAGATTTCTTATACTCGGTTAAGTGCTTCCACTAAATATGAGCCCCATGTATATGGCCGCCCGTCCAGAATAAAGGATCAGATTATAAAAAAAAAATTGATCATCTGAAATTCTCGAGCGCGTCAGATTAAGGTAGAGTGAGTTAATTACATGCAAAATCATGTATATTCCACTAATCTGACAATTTGTATGGGTAAAGAAAGAAATTAGAGCTACAAAGTTGTAAAAAAACGTTGCAATTTTTTTTATTTTGAAGGGAAAAATTCAAGGATTACAAAAAATATAAAAACTGACGAATTCCACAAGCCAAAGTAATGAAAATTGGATAAAGTTTAATGCTACGGGTTGCCTCTTCCTCAGTGTTTCTACTGCTCTCTACTGCTATCGAGTGATCATCGGAGATGATCATCGGAGATGATAATTTAAGAAAATTCTCTATATATNATAAATTAACTAAAACATAATATAATTAAATCAGCCACTTACTTTGAATAATTTCAGTAATATACCCTTAGAAAATCTGACGCGCTCGATAATTTTTTTTAATTCAATTTTAACTCTTACGTACCATCATCTCCATCAAGGAAACAATCAGATTAACATACTTACATTTTAAGAATATATATTGTATGACATTTTTTTCTTGTTATCATCCAAGCTTCGCAATCCAATAGGTCTCTATGACGCTCGATTAATCGCGATTTAGCATCGTCGGCTCCCATACTATTCTTATCAGAGATAGTAGAAGTATCTATGATCTTATATATAACTGAGATATTTCAATACTGTAGTATAAATATTTCACTTTCGAAACTGAAATTATTCAAAGTAAGTGGCTGATTTAATTATTTTATGTTTTAGTTAATTTATTTCTTTGTTTAAAATTACTTAATTTGAGGCCATTCGTAACACGTAATGTCTCTAGAATTCGACAGTAAATGAGGAACAGAATGTCTTAACACTTTAAAAGCGATCAACAAAAAATATACATGCGTTGTGATGCTAATTAAAAATTTTTAAGAGTACATTAATAAAAAAAACCTACTTATTAAGATAAATGTTTAAAAAGAATATTATTTATTCGATTAATTTGAACTTTCTCAATAATCTTTATTAATTTTTATGGTGCCGTTATCAAAATTCTAACAGGAACAGTTATATCAGAATTGTTTCTAGATAAAAAGATAACCTAGTGTTCACTCCGCTCCCATTAAGATGCTTCCGCTCCGTGGAGAATTCGGCGGAAAGTGTAAATTCTCGAGATATTGGGTGTTGAGCAACGGAAATCAGCGATGTGCTTCCCGTCGTTACCAGAGCGATGAAATGAAAATATTTAATATTTAATCCTCCGAGTGGGAATCGAATTCACAACCGTCGCATTTACAGTTAGCCAAATACATAACATATATTCCTTATAATTTCAGACGAACTTTATAATGTTAAGGAAAATAAGTGGAGTGCAACGACAATTTCTTATATCAATATGTTGTAAGTATACTATTTAAATTTAGTAGACTATTATATAATATAAATTTACTAGACTGTTTAAAGCCAAGGTCAGAGCTTTTCTAGCGCGGCCTCCCAAAGCCCGGTGACCCTGTAGAGGCCAGTATGACCAACAGCGTACTCAGTCTAAAAACGAATAATTTAAAAAAAAACGACCTAACCAAACTTTTACTAAACTGTCCTTAAATCCTTCCAATAAAAAAAGGATAATCGAAATAAGTTGACGTTATATTGAGCTATTTGTCCATTTATTGCAAACATACCTAATGCAAATTTAAGACTTATGTGATTTTCTCATGGAAACCATTGTCAGAAATGGACCAAATTAATGAACCACACGGGAATCAGTAGCTTTCAAATAAAAAATGAATAATCTAAATCGAATCGAAATTAACGCCACGCTTTGCCACGTCAGCAGACCGAGAAAATTAAAATAATAAATATGTCTCCGAGTGGGAATGGAACCCAGAACTTTACAGTCACACACTTATGCTACTGGATCACGACAGCCTCTTTGTGATACTTTTGTTTTATATAATGTAAATATAAAAAAGATTAGTTTTACTATATTATGATTATATGCATTCATATTTTTATTATGTTTATTTAGGATTTTTACATTATTTACATATTTTTATCTGTCATCCTACGTCAATCTCTGCACACTTCTTGGATGAAATATCACTGAAGATACTTATTTTGTCGACGTCCAATTTCGTAATTATTTGGAGGGTAAACTGAAATTAGCTTTCAAAAATCTTGAGAATCTTGAGAATGAGCAAAGCGTTTCTTTACGTCTTAACATATGCTCTTATCATATATAGTACAAGTCTGCCCACATATGGAAATACTGCCCTCGCCTTTGGGCCGGCTCACCTCAGTATATGAACTCCTTCCATTTTATCAGTTCCAAAAATAGGCAGTTAGCTTGTGGGTGTCCCGAAATTAACAAACAATTTGGATAGCATTAGGCGAGTCAAGAACGTCGGCTCCTTTTGCGTGGTCTATCGACTGTATAATGGGTAGTGTTCGGAGGAATTGTTTAGTCGTATTCCGTACCGCACAGCACCGAAAACAGTAAACAGTATTACCCTCAACACCTGGCTTCCTAGATCAGTTAAACCACCCCGTACGAGAAATTATAGAATCAACTACCAGCAGATGTGTTCTCAGATAACTATTATACAATATTAGATGACCGACTAGCTCATTCGCCTGGTCTTATTTTTTAAAAAAAATACTCCCGCTTAAACTCTTGGTCAAAATATTATAAATGCGAAGAATTTAAATTTGTAACTATCACATGCATTTATGACTGAACTACGTCGGTGTCATGCATCATTTTACAACATGCTATATAAGGATATATGTCTTGTATTATCGGCTAAGCGTTATAGCTTTGTCAATATAGCAAATCAACAATACCGCAAATACGACTATAATAAATATAAATCTCGTTTTATCCTCTTAAAGTGGTTTCCTATTTTTGTACATTATTGCAAAATAATCTAATAATGAAATTGAATGTTTAATCATTAAACATTTTTATGTATTCATTTGTGCAACATTGAGGTATTTGCATTTTTTGAAAAACTACTATAAATAGTGTTTCTACTTACAGTGACAAATGATTTAACTTTTTTCTAAAAGTGTGCAATTAGGTCTATATATATTTTAAAATAAAATGACAAAGCCATATTTTATGATCTTTTTTTCATTCATTTTACCCTTTTTTTTATATTTATTAAGTTTTTCCTACTTACGAGAATGTATATAGAATAAAGTGACTTGTAACTAAAATATTTTTTTTAAGTTCCACATCTTTCAATTTTGGCAGTAAATAAACTGGATTGAAGACAATTCGATCTACATTTGGAAGAAAGAAAAATTTTCATTTGCCAAGTGTGGCAAAACAAAGTGCGTTGTCAAGTTGCACCACTAATACAAACGGAATATTTCAAATTCGTGAAATTAGAATTATCTCTAAATTTTTTCTGCTCACAATGCTATGCGAGAAAAAAAACTAGAAGCTATTTCATTACTAAACATTTTATAGGCTACATTGGGCAGTCAATCAGTGGTTTTACTATAAGTTGGACGGGGCCCATGCTGCCAAAATTTCAAGATCCAAGCCAATCGCCGCTGTCAATAGAGTTATCTGACTCCCAGCTGTCACTCATTGCTTCATTTATGTATCTAGGAGGTATACCTGGTAAGAAATTGTAATATTTTTTATTTTTTTTATTGTAAGAGGGAAATTACTATTTAACTTAACATTTACTATGGTTTTATTATGTATGTTTTATTATATGGCATAAACAATGCATTCTTCGCCTTCTGATCATTGTCATGATCATTGCTATTTGTTGTCTTATATAAGTGATCATTACTATTTTCACAGAATGGATATGTTATATTAATGATAAAAGTTTAAAATTCATTTATCTTGTTATGTTTCAGCTCCATACGTAATGGGATGGCTGTCAAACGTGATAGGGAGAAAATTGTGTTTAATAATAGGAGGGTTTATGATATCAATATCATATCTTATTTTAATCTTTGCAAAAAATTTAGCTACCGTATATTTTTGCAGAGTCGTATGTACTTTTGCAGCGGCTAGTGTTGCAGTGATTAATTTGGTGTACATAGGAGAAATTGCGTTGGTATATTTTTATTTGCTATATATATACCAGGAAAAAACTAAATATAAGTAGACTCAATACAACAAGAAAAAAAATTATGGGCTGTTTTAAAAATGAGGATGTTCGATATTTTTCAAGCTTTTTTTGACTTGGCGTGTGTATATGAAATCTTACAAACTCAATTTGACCTATATACCAGTGTCTGATTGAGCTGTAATTTATATTATGACTTTAGTTCTGATGCCAATGAAATTGCTCATAATTAATGTGCTCATAGTTAATGTAAAATGGCCACTACAGTAAAATCGCTAGATTTTTAAAATACATTACTCCATAAAAATAAACCTAGAAAGCTTATTTTTAAAAAGTTATAATTGGACACTGCAAACAATATTACAATATATAATGAAATTTAATCAATATTTAGGTACGCTAGCAGTTTAATACTAGCAAGTATTTTAGCACTTTATTTATTTAACCAGGGTCAGGTTTAATACTAAATAGCAGGGGGAGTCACTCCGTTCTTCAATTTTCACCCAAATATGCGACATAGCGTATTAAGCGGCGAAACCAGAAGCTTACTTTAACCAGAGCGGGGAAATGAAACTAAAATAAATATAATTATCGTTTTAATGTTCTTAAAAAATATATGGTTAATTTGTAGGTCAAAGAACATAAGAGGTATACTTTTAGGAACTTTAGGAATATTTAATACAGCTGGATCCTTGCTGGTGTATACTGGTGGAATGCTCTTATCTTATAAAGAAGCAACATCCATAGGTTTGATTGGAGGATTAATATGTACATTTTGTGCCTTTTTCATACCAGAATCTCCTATATTCTATGTATTAAAAAGTAAGATTATACATTTTTTTTATATAATAGTATATAAGTATTATAAGAGAAATAAACATATTGTGATCTTACTATAATATTTTTGGTTATTATAATTTTGTCGTGGATTGGATTCCCACTCAGGAGAATGCAATATTTAGTATTCTCATTAACGAGGTAAAGCGCGGCGTTGAGTTCCGACGAAAAGCAGTGCTTCGAGAATTCGGCGGAAGGCGGGAATAGAATCAATCTTAATGGAGAATGGAGTGACTTAACACTATGTTCCCAGGTACCTTTTTCCTGTCTAAGTGCGGCATACAGCGAGAAGCTAAAAAAACACGTTAAAAGCTATTGGTTACTGTCCAGTTAAACTATAATAATACATTTAATAGTTTCATTAACTAAACGAATGATATTAACCTATACTTATACTATACATATATATCGAAGCGAAAACGAAGCGAAGTCAATTATGTCTGGGGTATAATTGGAAGGTTTTCTATTGTTTTTATAATGTAGATGGTGCCCTTGTTATCTGATTTATGCATGCCATAACTCGAATAGGTTGGAAATAGTGATACCGAAAATAGGCAGTTGTGTAAGCTTAAACCGGTTGATCGTGTTGCTTAGCATTAACATTTTTGAAAGCTAGACACTGCAGCACTTTGTAGTAGGCCTTGGTCACTGATACTGCAAAGTGTTTGAAACGTTTAGAAACGTTCGTTGTTTAAAAAACTGAACAATTTTGAAAAACTAAATATACAGGGTACATCCGGTTTAAGTATTTCATTCAAAATATGAAGAAATGGCGTAAATTAAAGATCCTACTAAGCATTTGGATATTATGTGAAAATAATAAGCATCATTCATTTCAACGAGGCAAAAGTTTTTCGTATTTTGAATGTATCATTAGTAATCAAATCGCTTTGGCTGTGCTGACTGTAACTGCCTGGTTTTAATACCATTAAATGTGACATTCTGAAGATGCAATAAATAAAAAAATTAAATCGAAGAAATTCGGTTCATTTTAAAGTTTTATTACAAAAACGGTAAAAATACAACGAACGCCTCAAATAAAGTTTATGCGGCTTACGGACCTAATACGCTATCAATAAGAGTAGCACAAATGTGGTTCAAGCGTTTTATGTCTGAAAATTTTAGTGTGAAAGATGAGGTTCCCTCTGGACGCCCTGTCATAGAATAAAATGAGTGCCATCTTTGAGAAAGTGGAGCGAGAACGACATATTAGTGATTATACAGTATAGATGTTGATCACAAAACAGTTTTACATCACTTGCGAAAGTTTAGGTACAGAGAAAAAATTGCCATTTGAGTACCACATGATCTCACTGAGAGAAATCTAATGCAATGCGTTTCCATTTACGATTCTTTGTTGAAACGTAACAATTTCGAACCATTTTTTAAACAGTTGATAACTTACAGTAGGAACAATACGAAAATGCTTTTGCCCCGACCTTCTATAATAATTTTTGTATAATTTTTAGACGATGACACGTCATTAAAAAAAGTTTTAAAAGAACTAGACAGATCTGAAGATATACACGAGTCGATTGCATCAAAAAAGGAATACCAAAGATCTACCAATACCAAAGACTGGAAGGATTTATTTACAGACAGAAGTAACAGAAGAGCTTTAATAGTGCTTATTTGTGCGAATATATTTTTACAGTGTAGTGGTATCATTACAATTGTACTATTCTCTGGAAGAATTTTTGAAATGGCTGGATCATCTATAGATTCTAATTTATCAATGATTGTTATATTATGCTGCCAGTTGTCTGGCAGTATGTTGGTACCTTTTATAATCGAAAAGTGTGGAAGAAAGCGTCTGATGATGATATCTTGTATATTTTGCTCTTTGAGTATGGTAAGTGTGGATCTTTTAAATTTTTGAATTATTTAATTTTTTGTTTAAGATGATGTTTGAGAGTGCCACTGAACATCCGATTGTGGGTTTAATTCCTACTACAAATATTGTTGATGTTTACAAAGCTTACTAAGTGTAGTGTTGAGTTTCACCATTTTATGAATAGTATTCTTATCGGAAGTGGAAATATTTTAACATCAGTTAGAGTTTACTCCGCATGACATACCTTAAAAATAATATTTTTTTTATAAAACATTATAATATCGGCATACGTATTTAACTAACAATTGTTTCTTGACTTTTCAGTTTATATTGGGTCTTTTCTTCTATTTCGACTTTATAGAATACTCTGGAATTAACAATATCAAATGGTTGCCACTTGTTATTCTTATTGTATTTTTCTTCGCTTTTGATATAGGTGAGTAGAATTTCATAAATAAATAATAAATATAGCTTAAGTAAGTAGGTATTATATATCGTAGATTATCTTTCACATTCTGCATTACGGGAATTACATTATAAATGAACAAAGCTACACTTTTTTCCACGCAGCAAGATATACATATTGCATTGTAGTATAGACATATAGACTAGTGTTACGATGCTCCGTTCTTCACGCATCACCAAAGTTTTCGAGATATTGCGTTTTCATTGGCGGGACACACCACATATTCTTAACATATTTAACAGTACACATAATACACATTCGAATGTCATTTGAAATCACAATTTGCAAATGTTTCTTGCGTGCAAGTTACATACAACTTTGCATTTAAAATAAATTTTATCGACAGAGAGAGAGAATATCGAGGCCGACGTGGCGCAGTGGCACAAGCGTGTGACTGTAAACGTTGTGTTCGATTCACACCTGGGGGAAATAAATGATTATTTATTCATATTTTCATTTCTTCGCTCTGGTAATAAGGCAAAGCGCGGCGTAAATTCAGCTTAAAGTAGGAAACGGAGTGTCTTAAGACTAGGTTCCCTCTACCTACCCTTCTATATGCGGGATACAGCGTAATCGGACGCCTTAACGGAAACCCTAATATTTCTATTTCTTTTAGCTTAACGCTTTGTTCCGGGTATAGCAGAGTAGGGAGAACCTAGAGTTAAGACACTGTGTTCTCCGCTTTTGGCATAATATCGCTATATTGTGGTGCCAATTCTGTGGCACCAATGCCGCATTTTGTAATTGAAAGTAATTTCTAGCAAAAAAAACTGAATATGATTTCTTCCCAGATTGATTCAACTTGATCACGGTCCCGCTTCGCCGCGATAGCCGCAAAAACACCTTTTAGTAATTTAAATACAATTTATGGTCACAAACATGTATTATTAATAATTTTATCCATTTTACTTCTAGGCTTAGGCATAATCCCAACAACTTTAATTGGTGAAATGTTCAAAAGTAATGTAAGAAGTAAAGGATCTGCCGTGGCACTGACCTCGTCGTGGCTATGTGGATTTATTGTATCTACAGCTTTCGGAGTTTTAATGAATATTGTTGGTGCTCATATATTATTCTGGTTCTTCTCATGCTCGTCGGCTTTTGCGTGTGTATTTACCCTGCTATTCATACCAGAGACAAAAGGAAAGAGTTTGTTAGAAATACAAAAGTAAATTAAATAAATTAAAAAAAAAACGTTTACTTTATTTACAAGACGCTGTTGTCAGTATATTGGTCAGTTTCAATTTCAATTTTTTATGATTTAACCACAAATGTATAGTTTCCTAAACTAGTACTTATACGTACTAGAACCTGTAGATGCTTTCTGATAAATTTCATAATTATAGCTTTGGACTTTATTAATTTTGATTCCCTTTATACGAAATACGCGTTTACGCGTGTACTATTTAAGGCTATTATTTTTTAGAATTTAACCACAAATATATAGTTTTCTGACTTTTACCTGAACTGGTACTACCTGAAGATGCTAGCTGCCAAATTTCATAATTTCAAGTTGACCGGAAGTACCCTATTAATTCTGAGCGCGCGTAATTTAATCAAAAACGCGTATTTCAACACTATAAAGGGATATAGTGTTGAAATACGCGTTTTTTTGCTATATAAGTGGGTGGTCTTTTTGAGTGAACCGATTTGTTTATTCTTTTTTATTTCAAAGCGTCCCGTGTAGTCCCATTTTATTTTGGTCCTTTTCTGACAATGGTATATATGAGAAAATCACATAATTATTAAATTTGCATGAAGTATGTGCGCGACAAATAAACGGATAACTCAATATCGACCGAACCCATTTCGATGATTCTTTTTCTATTAGAAAGGGTACACATCAAGGAAAACTTGATGAAAGATTGGTTAAGTTCTGATTATGAGATCTGGTTGAAATTGAAGAAGTCGGTTTTTTTGTTAAAAATTATAATATTGTTTCCTACTAAAATTTATATTCGAAATATATTTTATATCTCTGAGTTTACCTATGGTATATTAAGTTTATTTAATATTATTTGTGAATGGAACGCGTAATTAAAGAACTGAACTAAACTATTATTTAAAGGATTGTATTTATCGTAACTATAATATAAATTAAATAAATTATTATAAGTTATATTTATAATATTGTTTTATAAATTACTAGTGATCCGCTCGCGGCTTCGCCCGCTTGAACCACAGAATTATTTACTTAATATACAGAATTATGTTCGTGTTTTAATATACAAATAATGTATGTTTGCAACACACTTAAGAGTTCTAATGTGAAAATTATTAAAACCTTAAGACGCATTTTCGTACCTCCCATAAGAATCTTCAATTAAATGTTTGAAATAAAAATACAACTTATCGATACTTACAATAAAATCCTAACTCATCGGTGTCTGTAAATGGAAGATATATTAGAAAAATTGTTATTACGGATATTTAACAATGTAATAGAACTTGGCCAGTTTATCTGTGCGTTTGTTCACGATAATCTCAGAAACGGCTTAACAGATTTAAGTGTGCTTTTGTAATTTGGCTAACTTCCCTTGAAAATTTAGTATTAGTTTTATTTCAATCTTCACAATTTTTATTTGAAAGTCAAAACCAGATCCACGCTGTATCCCGCCTATAGCAGGATAGGCAGATGGAATTTAGTGGAAAGATGCTGCGTATGATATGTAACTGATGTGCAAAATGAAAATATTATTAAATTACAATTCAATCCTCCCAGTGGGAATCGAACCCATAACGTCACGTTACAGTAACAACTTTGTGCCCCAGCGCCGCGACGGCTTTTAATATTTATACAGGATGGAAGCGTCAGCGCTCCTTTTACGGGAGCAGTATATAGGTAAAATATTTAATCCCAGCTTCACGCTGTATCTCGCTAACAGCAGGGTAGGCAGAGGGAACCTAGTGTTAAGACACTCCGTTCCCCGCTTTTAATCCCATACTTATAGAAATGAATCAAGATACCTCAACAGTTTAGACGTAGGATTCATTTTCATCTGTATTTCGTGTGACGCAGTTACGCATAGATACCAATAACGTAAACACATACTACTACAAAAATACTATTAAAGGTTAAACAACTTTGAACTTTGCCGCCAATACCTACGACTCGATTTCGGAATCATGCGTATGTGTGTGCATCGTTCATGACAAATGACGTTTTATTTTTCAATGACAATTTTATAATTTATCAAAAAATAACTTGTTCATTTTTGGGATTTTTTAAATTGTATTAGGCTCTTATATTATAGAGTAGTTAAAACTATGGTTTCATTTAAAGTGGTGCTGACAAAAACACTCTATATAATTGAGCATATTTAATATTTATAGTGATTTTTTGGTGAATAGATACCAATAGTTATTACAACACTTGCGAAGAAAGCATATTTTGGGCATTTTTTTAATTCTTATACTCGTACCTTTTGAAAAACTACCAACTTTCTTATAGTTAATAAATTATTATTTTTTTCAAATTATAAAATAGTCTATGTTTTTCATAACAATGGCGCGAAAATATTCAAAATGTTCAAAATTACACTGTATTACCACATTAGTATCGACATTGTAGTGTTGATAGTAATTGAAAATAGTTATACTACAGGAGGATACCTTTATATGCAATGTTTAAACCTGTTTTTTGTGATATAATGTAGAATAATATATTCTATAGAGGAATCACACATTCTTTTTATTCTTTAACTATAATACGTAAATATATTTCTAGAGGTTACTCTGTACTAAGATGGCAGGTCTGTTCCCGCATTTACGTCCCTGATATATCGATATAAATAATAGATATATAAATCATTGGAAAGAAAAGGAGAAACGCAATTATATTGAATTTTATTTTTCATACTTGAAACCTATTAATAAATTTACATACAATTCATTTGTTTTGAATATAACATTAAGTTTAATTCATAAAATATATTTGGTACTTTCTTATTATAACATAATTATTTCATGTATTTTTTTACATACAAAGTCTTGATTAAGTTCTCTCGAGAAATATATCTACTGTAAATGAATGTAACGTACCTACGTGCCAATGATTAAAATGTATTGATATCACTTCGTCATCTAAACACAATATAAACTTTTATAAACTATGAACTCACAATCAGAATTTACTTTCCAAATACATACATACTTTTTATCGTAGACATCGCCATTTGAGCTAGTTCCAACAAATATACCTACTTTATTATTTTTGTTAATGTCACCAACGTTGACGTTTAAAATAATACTTATAATAGACTAAAAAACTATTAATTGTACTTATTTTTTCAATTTCACGCTATATCCCTCACACGGCAGGAAAGGGAGAGGGAACCTAGCGTTAAGACATTCCATTCCCTACTTTCTGCGAAATTGTGGTTAAATAAAATAATCGTAATTTGATTGTGTCAGATTTTTATTAACCGACTTCTGTAAAAGGGAGGAGCTTATCAATTCGACTGTATTTTTTTATATTTCTTACCTCAGAACTTTCGACTGAGTGAACCGATTTTGATGATTCTTTTTATATTTGAAAGCTAGTGCGTCCCGTGTAGCCCTATTTTAATTAAGTTAATTTCTGACAATGAGAAAATCACATAAGTCCTGTATATATGAGAAAATCACATAAGTCCCAAATTTGCCTTAGGTATGTGTGCGACAAAGGGACGAATAATTCAATATCAACTCAACCAATTTTAATGATTCTTTTTTTATTAGAAAGGGTACACATAAAGGGTAGTTTGATGAAAGTTTGGTTAAGTTCAGAGTATGAAAGCCGGTCGAAATTGAAGAAGTCGATTTTTTTTATTAAAAAATATAATTATGTTATTTTTTCTACTAAATTTCTGTATACTCTATGATAAAAACTATACTATAAATTGCTTTAGGCTTTGAACTATTACCATGCCAAAATTCATCAACTTCCATTCAGTAGTTATCGGTATTTTTACATTTTTCGGTTTTTATTTTTTTAAAAGAAAACTATCACGAAAAATAAAGAGTTAGAAATTGAATTATTCTTAAATAGTAATAACGTTCATGTACTTTGTATTACAGAACACTGGCTTCGAAGCTCTGAGGCTATTTTTAATTTTAATAATCACCAAGTTGCTAGTATGTTCAATAGAGAAAAAACTATTCGCGGTGGCTCCTTAATAATTTTGAATAAATCTTATAAATTTAAAGAACGTAAAGATATTGTGAGCCTCTCTGTTGAGCAGACTATTGAAATGGCCTGTGTTGAGCTAGAGCATTTCATTGTTGTAAGTGTATACAGACCTCCCTCTGGGTTATATGAACACTTTGAAATAATTTTAGAACAAGTACTTGTAAAGTTATCTGGGTCTAAGAAATTAATAGTTGTATGTGGTGACTTTAATATTAATTTACTAGAAAATTCCACCATTTGCACTAGATTCAGGTCACTACTTAATTCATATAACCTAGACAATCTATTTCTAGAGCCAACAAGAATCACTCATTGTACCGCTACTTGCATTGATAATATTTTTACAAACTCTGTGCCTTGTAAAAAATCAATAATTAATATGTTAAGTTCAGATCATTGCGGACAGTTGGCTTCCTTTTACCAAGGTGAAAGGAAGCCAACTGTCCGCAATGATCTGAACTTAACATATTAATTATTGATTTTTTACAAGGCACAGAGTTTGTAAAAATATTATCAATGCAAGTAGCGGTACAATGAGTGATTCTTGTTGGCTCTAGAAATAGATTGTCTAGGTTATATGAATTAAGTAGTGACCTGAATCTAGTGCAAATGGTGGAATTTTCTAGTAAATTAATATTAAAATCACCACATACAACTATTAATTTCTTAGACCCAGATAACTTTACAAGTACTTGTTCTAAAATTATTTCAAAGTGTTCATATAACCCAGTGGGAGGTCTGTATACACTTACAACAATGAAATGCTCTAGCTCAACACAGGCCATTTCAATAGTCTGCTCAACAGAGAGGCTCACAATATCTTTACGTTCTTTAAATTTATAAGATTTATTCAAAATTATTAAGGAGCCACCGCGAATAGTTTTTTCTCTATTGAACATACTAGCAACTTGGTGATTATTAAAATTAAAAATAGCCTCAGAGCTTCGAAGCCAGTGTTCTGTAATACAAAGTACATGAACATTATTACTATTTAAGAATAATTCAATTTCTAACTCTTTATTAAACATCCCTTGTATGTTTTGATGCACCAAGTTTGTATCATTATCATAACAAATTCTATTTAATTTTATATTCATATTTATTTCATTTTTATTATTGTATAATATATTGCCAGAGATGGCCTCTATTGTCTCATAATTTAATTTAAATTAATTGGAACAGGTTCCAAACATGTTGTATTACACTGTTCAAGAGGAACAGTAGTCTTTCTAGCCACAGTATTGGCTAGGTTAAATTGTAAAAAATAAGATAGCATACTTGCTATCTGTCTTTTGTAAAAATAAGATAGGTGTAGCCTATCACATGTCAAATTATTTTTTTTAATATCAATTACATTATTTATGTCAATTAAATTCATTTTTTTATTATTTTCACCTAATGTTACATAATTACTATTTATTAATATGTGTAACATATTATTTAAATTATATCTAATGTCATTTTCTTGTGGCAACTTTTTTATGTAAGGANTTCGTTTATGGGACAATGTGTACGCTTTTACAATAGGATCCCAGAAAACGTCCGAGAATGTTCTATATCACAATTTAAACGAGTTGTGAAAAGACGTTTGTGTGTTAAAGGTTATTACCAAATTAATGATTATATAAATGATAACACGCCTTGGGAATGAAATGCTCGCTCCAGTCTATTTCAAAGTATCATTGTCAGAAACATTGAAATGTGATTTTAAAAAAATAAGTCCCGCTGAGTTTCTTGCGCCGGTTCTTCTCAGGTCTGAGGCACTAATTTTAGTGAACTGGTGGTAAATTATTTGACGTTCAAAAAATGAAGCATGTAACTTCTTATTTTGAATAAAATTATTTGACTTTGACTTTGACTTTGGAATAAAACCTAAAAAAAGTACCTTGAGACCCTAGGCTAATACCATGCAAAAAATCATTCAATACCGTCACGTAGTTCTTGCGTGATTGGCGAACAAACAAACAGACAGACAGACAGACAGATAGACGGGCAGACAGACGGACAGATAGACAAGAATTCTGCTGAGTGGTTATTTAGGTTCTATAATCAACATATTAACCGACCTAATTTTTTTTTATCTTTCATGTACAGAATTGACTTTTCTATCCTTTTATTATGTATGGAGATTATTATTTTTAATTAATTATATTATTCACCAACACATTTTAGTTATTTTATGGATCGTTACACTACACATTACACTGACTCATACACACTCAACCAAACAATAATTACTTATTTTAATTAATATTAATGTTTAATAGAATTGTAAAGATGTTTTTAATGTTTATGATGTAACATAGGATTATGATGTATCTTATGATTGATATTATTGATTGATATCTTTATGATGTATCTTGTGTTCCGAAACACAAGATATCCTAGTTCAGGCGTCAGTCTCTATTCCATTTAAGAAAATTGTCGCCGAGTTAGAATATATGTCACACTTTTGTTACCTGTACTGGAGATTTAACTAAATTGATAATAATAATATAATAATAATAATTATTATTATTATTACAAGCAATTAAAGGAACAGATAAACTGACAAAAATATTTAATATCATTATTTTGGTTAGATTAATTTATAAATTCCCCCAAAAATATTTTTTCCTATATATCTTATATGTACAGACAGCAGCAACAGTTACAATTTAATTATATGTAGAGATTATGTTTCAGAAGATACTATACTATACGTATACTTTACTATACTTTATATGGGTAAGTCTACGATAAGAGGTAACTAGTGCGGACATCAGTTTAAAATATAGATTTTATTGTATAAGTTGTTATATTTTGCTATGAAACACGTCACCTAAACATACTTTATTAAATAACGTCACGATTAAATGTCTAATTAACGTATATTTTTCTAAAATTCCTTATAAAGTCTAAAAAAGTATCCACCCTGGCCTGTCCCTCTGTCGGTTTCAGTTCAATTTGCAAACGATACATACCTTCTTTGTATCAGTAAATAAATTAAAGTTTGTTAAATACAAATTTCAATAAATATATTTAAGTATTGTTATAGAAAAATAGAACAATATTTATTTATTTGCAATATTTTTTAAACTTTACTTTTGTCTCACTTATTTTGGATATCTTCCCGGGCAAATTTCATTAGGCTACAAACACAAATATAAAACTATATATTCCAAATAGCGCTCAAAGTCATCTATCGACGTAAGGTTAGCAATGCAAAACACGTCATCCGTTAAGAGCGCCGGTATTTGTTAGATGTTGCGACGCATTGGTACAAAGTAGTGGTTTCGTAAGGTCATTATGTCTCTTCCCTGGTAAGTCATAAAAGTTATATTATTCATTTAATTTATTTGTATTTACTGGTCTGATTTAATAATAACGTAATAGTTAAAGTGTGATACTTAATGTACTGAAACATTTCTTAAGTCAATTAAAACAATAAAATTTATCATGAAAACGTCTTTCCCCTGCCATATTTCCCCTAGCAACTGTCTTGCCAGACTTATTGAGCAGGGGAGATAATGTTAGTGCGAAAAAACTTAGATATAGCATATTTTTTATCAATTAACAGTTTAAAATAATTTAAATAATTTTGGTAAATTCTTAAAACTGAAAAATAAAGGAGTTCTCAGTTCATATTGTTATTATTATAATATATATTATCGTCTAATATTATTACAGATCATGACACCTCGGTAAAAGTTAACACGTAAAAAAAAATTATATAATACAAGAAACGCGAATCAGAGAGCCTACGATATGAAAGACGATTTGAAAGAATTAAAAGTGATTCTGAAAAATATTAATTGTAAAAGCAAAAGAGCAGGCATAAAGAAGGAGAAAGGAAAAATAAAGACTATCGACGAAATTACTCCTATAGAGCAACGGAAAGCACGAAAGATACGGAAAAAGAAAGAACGCCATCGATGTCAGATATTGATGATCAACCTTTTAATTTTCATACAGTTATAGCTGCCAAACTTAAATCAAACCGAGTCAAAAGACAAAGATATTTAATTAACAAGAACAAATTGAGACTATAAATAAACTTAAATCTAAATGAGCATGTTATTAATAGCTCACAAAGATTACGAAAGCCTCAAAAAACTCGATGAAATGAAATATTTATTTAAAATTATATTTCCATTTCTTCGCTCTGGCGTCGAGGCAAAGAGCGATGTAGAGTTCCGCCAGTCAACACTCAATGCCTCCAAAATTCGGCTGAAAGTGAGGAACGGAGTGTCTTAACACTAGGTTCCCTCTGCCTACTCTGCTGTGTGCGGGATATAGCGTGAAGCTGATTTGATTTTACAACGCCGTGTTAATTTGATACATTATTGTTAAGGCTGAATTAATATAGTCTGCTAATGTTTAATATGATTATTAAAAATAATAGTCGGATTCTATGTTATTTAAAATGTGTAATTATAATTATTTTTTATAATTTTGTTACTTTAATTCGTACTACACGTACTATTTTTGAACTTGGTGTCTCTACCCTGCCCAATGTATTTACCCTGGCCTAGTAAAAAGTAATAAAATTTACATAAAGTGACTTGCCCTTGCGTGAATAAATACATAAATAGGACAAAAATCGTAATATAAGTGTTTAATGAAAAAACGGCAACTTTTCTCCTTGGCCATATTCTTTATGGACTTAAAACCTCTTATCATAGAATTACCCATATATTATGGTTATAAGAATGGCAACACAAAGAATGAAATGAAAGTAAGTTAACGATTTGAGAGTGGCATACGGAAATGCGTGAATCTCAAAGTTATAAAAAAAAAGTTACCTCGAAATACTCGAGCGATTGAATTTCTTTTTTATTTTGAAGAAAGTCCTTTAAGGATTAAGGAAGAAATATAATCTAAATATTGATTCCCAACACTTCCGTTAGTTCTTAGTTAACTCAATAAATTTTAATTTTAATCTTCTGAGATTTCATTTAATATTGTTCGCAAAAATTATCGTATTTAATAAAGAAAAATGAATGAGGCCGGTCGTGGCGTAGCGGCACTAGGTGTGACTGCAAAACTGACTGTTTGTGGCTTCGATCCCCACTCGAGGAGATGAAACATGAATGATGATGATGATGAAAATGATGAGTTCAATGCAACGAAAACTTTGCAATTATTAATTATTTTTTGTCACAAAATGCCTTATTGTGACTTATATAAGAGATACGATGTCGCGAACTTTTATTAAAACGAAAAAAATATATATAATATATTTTTATAGTACGATTTACATTTTATTATTTCTGCAGCGCTCAGGGTTGGGTGGCGTTCATTATTATTATTATTATTTGGTTATGTAAGGCTAACTAAAGAAATATACTGTAATGTTATATAGCCTATAGCTCATAATATGTCTATCTCTTAAGAATAACCCACAGTAACCATTTTTGTGTTTAAAAATAAGGAAGGGATAATTACTGAACTATTTTAACAATACAGTGTTATTCCTTATCCGATTAAATATATTATATACATTGTGCGCTAGCTTTTACAGCATATTACAGAAAGATTTTATAGCTATTTTACAGCATATTAGAAGATATCAAAATTTTATAATATACTACGAGAGTAGAACGTTCATGCGTAAATGTTTGAAGTTATGCAAAAATCATATATTGTAATGAACATATAGTTTATTACATATCCTTTAAAAAATCTAAATAAAACTCGGCGACAGCATATATGTTCGCATAGTGTTATCTATTTTTTACTATTTTATTATAGTATAGATTGTATTTCATGTTACTTTTAATTTTAATGTTTTTAAATATTTATTTTACGTTGATAATTTTGGTAATATAGCTGGTTTTATTTAGATTTTTATATAATTTTTTTTTCTTTGATTACGTTTATTTATCATTTTTTGTTCATTTCAATTACTTAGGTAATTTTTCTCATAATAAGAATCTTCTCTATTTATTATTCTTTGTCAGCTAATTTCGATTATTTAGGCTTATATTTGCTTATTAATTTTATTGAAAACTGAAAATAATTTCATAAATATATTTAATAAATATTTGTATAGTATGAGCGGGCGAAGCCGCACGGGTTCGTTAAATCGTACAGTAATTTATTAAAAATACGTAAATAACTAAACATTTCTCTATTAAATATGAAAATCAAATCAATTCCCAAAACATTTAAATTAGGATTTATTGAATGCATAACTAAACTAAAATAATTAATCCATTTTAAGGGTTTTGTACCTCAAAAGGAAAAAATTATAGGAAACAAAAAACCTTTAGAGGATCACCTTTTTGTCCGTCTGCCCGTGTATCAAGATCATTTTACTTGAGATTGCTTTGAGGCATCAATTTGAAAATAATATCAGATATTTATGGTTACAGTTCTTTAAAGCAGTAAATAAGTGTATTTGCCCGCAAGTTTAAGTTTGTTAATTTTATTCGCCGTATTATCAAAATCTATAAAGTATTTCCCAATCAAAATCCTGAAATTGGTACTTTTGGTGTACGAGACGGAGTCACGCTAGGTCGGTTTTTCTTAAATAAACATTCGTTTATTTCAAGCGGGTGTAGCCGAGCGGGGACCGCTAGTTTTCAATATAATCTTTCAATTAGGTACCTAACGTTATCGATATAGCTATCATTAGAAACTAATTACTTTCAACGTTATATGATGGCTAATGTTCTGTTTCAGGTTTTCTGCTATCATCGTGAGTTGTCTGTCTATATTATAATTTAAAAAAAACTTGCAACTCTATTTTGTCCTATATCTTATTGCCCGCTTATTCGAACATGAGATTTCATAGCAACAATACAATATTTTCATAACAATCCTGTGTCGTTGAGGGAAAGATCAGAATAATCTAATGATTATACTTTAAATGTGTTTTTTTGTAGTTTTTTAAAAACGATTTTATAATTAAGAACTTTAAATCACCGTGTAGCCCACACATAGCAATGTAGGCAGTTCGAATTTATTGTATCCCTTTAGTTCATTCTTTACAATATGAATTAATGAAAGGTGTACAATAAATTATTAGAAATACGAAAGATATAATATTTTTTTGTGGCCAATCATGGCGCAGGTTCAAAAGCCTCAAGCGTGTGACAAGTAAACGCGACAAGTTGTGGGTTCGGTTCCCACTCGAGGGGATGAAATATTTTATATTTACATTTCTCTGGTGTCAAGGCAAAGTGCATAGAGTTCTGCCACTCTACAGGCAATGCGACCAGAAATATGTGAAAAATGGAGAACGGTGTTAACACTTATTTCCTCTACCGTAGTTTCCTCTACCAACCCTGGTATGTGCGGGATGCAGTTTGAAGCAGATTTTTTTTACAATGATTATTTATGATTATTAAATTATTTTCAAACAAATAATTACGCTCATGCATATATTTTATATTATACACGCGTATTTTTATATGTTTATATTTATCATTATCAATATAACTAAATAATATTATAAATAGTATTTGTGATAGTGAATGTTACAAATGAATACTCCGTCCGACTAACACTTGACTGGACTATTATTTTTCCATTTTATTATTATCATTTTATCTTAATGTCTGTTATGCTCAGTGTAATATAAATTGTCAGAGGTTTAAAACGTATTTTTAACGCTCTTTTTTAAGAGCAATTATTTGCAAAATGACTTGTACGATTGGTATCAAAAGACAATTATCTATATCAGTAATACGTATGTACCTATTTTTTAATAAATTTTAATATTAACACTAACTTAATTTTGCCTTGCGGTGGTGAATTACGCCACTCAACAATGCCTAGGGAATTAGGTGGAAAGTGAGAAACTGAGTGTCTTAACGCTAGGTTCCTCTGTATACCATGCTATGCGGAATGAGCATAGCAGATTATACAAAGCATAGCATAGCGGAAAAGGCGTGAAGCAATTTTTTATAAACGAAAATAAAGAAGGCTTAACAGTTTTAACAAAAATAAATAAAAGTGTACGTAGATATACAGGTGACAGAAGAAATATTAAATTCAAAGTATTATATGTATGTATTTCTTTGTGTATATTATGTAAGACATAGACTGTATTAGCTTATTACGGTAATAAACAAAAGCTTAAGATTAAAATATAAGGTTGATTGATTGCTCATCATTTATATTTAATTCGGCATATTTGATATGATAGTGACAAACACTTCTATAAAAAAACTAGATAAAAATGATAAAATAAAAAAAACTAGATAAAAATGATGATGAAAATGAAAAACTAGATAAAAAGAAAAGTTTAATAAAAACTGGACTCGATAAAAGTAAATTTAGGTTAACGCAAGTTGGTAGGTATCCCCTCTTGGTACCGAAGCTGTTTTTGCAATACGTTAGTGGGCCGAGCACTGCGAGCCGTCGGCTGTACACTAGGACCACTCCGGTATACAGGCGAAGGCTCGTTTAATGCCGCTGTATGGTGCTCCCGTATGGGCGAACGCCTTGAAGCGGCATAATGTCATCCTGTTGTGAGGCGCGCACATAGTGGTGGTCGCCAAGGTGATATGATCTTTAGTGAAGCGGTGTGTTTTCTGGCGGGAGTCTTGCAGTGGGACCTAGACGCATGTGACGCCGGCGTCGGGACCTTGCGTCCGGGGCCTCGGAAAAGTTATAACCACAGGAGTTTTCCGCCAGTGGTTAGCGAGGCATCATGAGTCCTAATCTTCCACACCACACAGGTACTCTCGTGGCACAGCTGCTTTGGAAAGTACATGAGTTGCTACTGGGAGGGAACCTAATGCCCTCTGCTACCACTGCGGCTGCCTAGAAGAGACGGCTTACCACATGCTGGAGATATGGTCAGCCTGGGCGTCTCATAGGGGACGTCGTGGTTAAGGTAATGCCTGGCAGCAGGACGTCATGGGACGCGGTCTCCTCCTTCTGCAAGGCAATAGTGCACGGGAAGGAGGAGGTGAAACGGGCGAGGAAGGCTTCCTCCGAACTCGCCATCCTCCGTAAGTCCGGGTGGCCAGAGGGCAACACACGGTCACTGCTTTCCGCCGTAATCAAGTCAGAGGAGGAGACTCGGAGTGACCCATGACTTTGTAAAGTTGTTACATATCCGCATATAAAAATGGACATTGTCCTTTATAGATATTTAATAGAAAAAAACCATTAAAAACTTATATTTATAATTAATTTCATACAAAATGTATGCATACGCAACTTAAGTTTGTCAACTTTATTCACCGCGTAATCAAAATCAATAGGACATTTCCCGTAGAACTTGAATAATGTATTTTCCCAAGAAGAGAAAATTTGTAGTAGGTACAAATAAAGAAAAAAAAACATAAAATGGATGAATTGATATTAATATTATAGCTAAAAACTATCACAAACTTATAATTGTAGATCATTTCAAATAAAATGAATGCATGCGCCCGCGAATTTAAATTTGTAAATTTTCTCAACTTTTACTTCTCGTTGATCTATAATCCTGCGATTGATAAGGAACTCTCGGTGGGCGAGTACAACGCGCACTTGAACGGTCCATGTTTTTAAATTTATTATTATAATAATGCATTAATATATGTTGTATCACATGCATGATTAACACTAGTCACTAAGTCTGACAATTTATTCTACACTAATTGACAGAGGCTTTAAATGTATTTTTAAGAAAGTGGTTTAGCGAATCGCTTATTTGCAAAATAACTTGTACGATTGGTATCAAAAGACAATTATCTATATCAGTGATACGTATGTGCCTATATATTTTTATTTTATTTAATTAACTTAATTTTATCTTGCGGCGTTGAGTTCTGGCTGTCTTAACACTAGGTTCCCTCTATCTACTCTGCTATGTGGAAACAGATAAAAATAATTTAAAAGAAGATGAAAAGATTTAATAGTTTTTAAAAAAATTAAATGAAATGCGTACGTAGGCATACAGTACAGTCCAATCAATAAACGTCCAATCAAAATTTTCCCCTTTTCTAGGTCTTCTTAGAAACCACTATTCAACAAAAACATTTTTTTTAAAATAATTAAATGCATGCGTCATACGTCACGCATATTTCTTAAACTTAAACAGAAACCATATGTTTCATATCATTCATTTTCTACTTCTGGTAGCAAGACAAAGCATTGCGTTGAATTCCGCTATTCAACACACAATATCTCAAAAATTGGACGGAAAGTGGGTACCAGAGGGTCTTAACAATCTGCCTCTCTTATTATGTGCGAGACGCAGCGTGATCATGGTTTTGTTTTGTTTTCTGTGTACCTCGCAAAATATCTATAGTTCCGTAAATTATTTTCAGTGTATTTGGGGCAAATGATGTTAGGCTATACACTAAGCTGGTCTGGGCCTATTATACCGAAACTGCAAAATGGTAAAGAATCACCACTACCATTTTTGTTATCAGATATACAAATATCTTTAGTCGGATCTGTAGTCTACATAGGATCAATACCAGGTTAGTTAGTATACTTTGTATAACTTAAAATGATGAAGAAGAGAGAATAATTCATTCTTAATTATTTAAATAACTGACCCGTACCATGAAGTATTTTTATAAGTGATGGAACAGATAAAAATTAGGGGATGTAGAAAATAAAATATTTCATGAAGATAAATAAAAAAAATAAAAAGCGGCGCACGCTCTCTGTACTGCATCGTAGAGGGACAGTGGTCTGAAAGAGGCCTACTACCGTACCCTTAGTGCATGGTAGGCCGAAAAGTCTTTTTTTTAATTTTGACCATAAGCTGAAATATATATTTTCTGTTAAACTCTCACAAGTTATTTAAGAAATTAAAACATTTTTAGTTTCTTAAATTACTTTGAATTTTATTTATTTTTAAATTATCATTGATATTCATATACTAATTTAATGACATTGTCCCTAGTGAGGCTGTTAAAAGTTAGCCCTATTATATCTTTAGGATTTTTTTTAAGGTGTAAGTAGATTCATTAATTTGGTAAAGGAATTCAAATAAACAATTCACAAATGTGAGCTAATATTTGTTCTATTTATATAGATGTATGAAATATAATTGTTACGCTTATTATCTATCACCTGTTTACATAAAAAAATATTAAACGTCATATTATAATTTTTCAGCTCCATTTTTAGTTGGATGGTTGTCAAATTACAAAGGTCGAAAGCCAACTTTTATTCTAGGTGGAGTAACAGCGATTATGGCTTTCACTATTTTATCAATGACGAGAACTTTAAAGATGTTGTATATCGGGAGATTCTTAAATAGCTTCGCGACGTCAATGATAGGTGTCACTAATGTTATGTATATAGGTGAAGTAGCGTTAGTATTTTTCAACTTTATAAGCACTTAAGAAACGCGCTCTCTTATCACAAGACGAATGAACTTGTTGTCCTGTCTTGTGAACTTGTCTTGTATTTCGAAACCAACCACTGCCGTTGTTCAGAAGTCATTTTTCAATTGCGACAAGGTAGCGCGTTAAATATTATTTAACATTCTATGCATATAATATAAATGAAAGATTATTTTAAAATGACATTAGATTTAATTTGAGTTAATTAAACTGTGTGAGTTATCATAATATAATCAATTTTCAGATCAATAAATATAAGAGGCAGTCTTTTAACAGCTCTTGGAATGTTTACCGCATTTGGTTCACTTTTAGTATTTTCCGTAGCTCCATATTTTTCTTATTATGTATCAACGTATATTGGGATGGGGTTATCTACACTATTTACGGCAACTGTTTTAACGATACCTGAATCGCCGTTATATTATGTTTTAAAAGGTATTATAGTATTTTTCGTTATCTTCATGTGTTTCCATAAAGAACCTAGTAATATACTAATTTGCTTTTAATTTTCTGATTATTTTTTACTATTTAGTTACTATTTTATGAAAACTGGTCAGTGAAATACTCCAATTATAAAACCAAAGTGACCTTTGATGGTCAGTTATTGATTAGATCTTATCAATACAAAATTTATAACAAAAATAAAATGTGTATAATTTACCATTAATCAATTCATAATATATTATTATAATAATTATAATTTTGGTAGCCAAAATGCTTTTTACACTTTACTAAATATCGTGTAAAAATAAATATTCCAGTAGGATTTAAAATCATAACTAAACTACAACATGAAGAATTTTTAATAGCTTTACTTTTTTTGTTACAGATAAAGAAGACACAGCAATTAAACACTTAGTAAAATTAGGTAGAATGAAAGAGAAAGATAAATTATTAGAAACAAAGGAAGAATATACATCGACAAGTCAAAAAATGGATTGGATCGAACTTTTTACGTTGAGAACAAACAGAAAAGCTTTATTAGTTGCTATTATTATAAATGTATTACAACAACTTAGTGGAGGTTTGGCCGTTACAATTTTTTCGGGATCTATATTTGAAATGGCTGGATCTTCTATAAATTCTAATACTGCAATGGTCACTATCGGATCTATTCAATTGATTGGAAGCGTTCTATCGCCAATTTTGATAAAAAAATTAGGAACAAAAAAATTATTACTCTTGTCAATTGCAGTGTGCTGCATAAGTATGGTAAGTATAATAGATATTATTTAAAAAAAAAACATTAAATTTTATAGCATACATCGATGAGTGTCCGTAATGTATAGTAATTTATATTGACAATTCATCCACGTCTAATGGTAAAGAGATATTCTTGTGACAAGTCATTGTTTATATCGCTTTTATCCATATGGATATGTTTAATGTTGCATCTTACAAATATAAGTCTCAAAAATAGTCGGTTATTATTTTTTCTTACCCAGAGAGAGAGCTTCACATATTTTCCTACATGGCAGGTAGAGAGAACCTAGTGTTCAGATACTTCGTTAAACACGTACGTATTTTCGAAATATTGCGTGATGTGATACAAAACTTTACGCAACACTTTGATTGTTACAATTTTTGTCTACCAGACCAGGAAAATGAAAATAATTTTAAATCATTCTTCCAAGTGACCAACTCTTAACCATCATGTGTACAGTCAGGCCCTGACCCACTGCCCTACGATGACCTAAAAGCCACAGCATGTTAATATTTTTTTTCACAAATTAGCTGTAATTTGCTTCCAACATTAATATACTTTTTTTCCTCTACTCCGTCTTCATCTAAATGTCCCCGCGATTTCGTACAGTCGACAGATAAATTGAGATAATTGATTTAGACATTAGTTGCGTAATTGTTATATTTTTTTTATTTGTAATAAGATAATCAATTATCGGTATGCTGTTAAATTATTTACTTTAATACTACGTTCTTAATTTTTTTCTTTTCAACATCAGAAAAACACTGCATTATGCAAAGCAGAGTTGAATTTTTTTTTAATTTTTTTACTCATAATCTATAAAAGTCAAATAATAATAAAAAATTGTACATTATTTTGTCTCATGCAAAATGTGGACATATAGTATTATATGTTACTTTTACATTTCTACAATTACGATCATCATATATCTGTTTCTATTGTTTTTTGTTAATTGGTACAATTCTTTCATAAAATCAAACAAAATAATTATAGTATGAAATGAGTTGTGGATTTTTCACTAATTATGTGTTTTTTTTTTCAGTTTTCAATGGGTCTATATTTTTATTTACAATACCTGAAAATTTCTATAATTATCAATGTTAAGTGGCTTCCTTTAGTAATATTGACATTTTTTTTTATCGGCTACGAATGTGGTAAGAAGAAAACAATAAATATTATGTTATTATATAATACTTTACAAAAGTCGGACTTTATATTTTTACATCCAATCTAAATTTAGTATCAATTTTTGTTGTAAAGCGAAGAATAATATAAATCTTGAGGACCCTCAACCATTGGGCTTACAGTCACGCTGTCCCAAGAATTCACGTTTCAGTCAGTCAGTCAATTTCTTTGTTTTTTTCAGGTTTTGGAATTTTACCACTTACTTTAATAGGAGAAATGTTCACAATAAACGTACGAGGCAAGGGTTCAGCTATAGCCTTGGGTTGTTCCTGGTTATCTGGATTTGGTTTGACGACAGCCTTTGCTTATATCACAAAAACTCTTGGATCTCACATACTATTTTGGTTCTTTTCAGTTTCGTGCGCTTGCGCATGTGTGTTCACAAAATTTTGTATACCAGAAACAAAAGGAAAATCTTTGCTTGAAATTCAAAAATTTATGGGTAAAAAATGAAATGTTAATATTTCCATATGATACGTTTTTTAAGGTTTTCGACTTCCGTAAGGAGAAGGTTCTTAATTCAACTGTATTTTATTTTTTGTTTTTATTTTTTTAATGTTTGTTACCTCAGAATTTTTGACTGGGTGAAACGATTTTGATCATTATTTTTTGTTCAAAGCCGGCGCTTCCAGTGTGGTCTCATTTCAATTTAGTCCATTTATGACAGTGAGAAAATCACATAAGTCTTAAATTTCATTAAGTATGTGTGTGACAAATGGACGAATAACTCAATATCACGGGTAGTTTTTCAAAGTTAATTTTAAGAGTTTGGTTAGGTTCTGATTATAGAATCTGGTTTGAGTCGGTTTTTTTGATCAAAATTATAGATTATTTATATTATTATTTTCTTGACAAATGCAATAAACTTTCAGAATATATATAAATATTTTTAATTAAAAATTATCCATTTAATTTTTTTTACAAACTCTTTAAAGCAAACAGAAATAAACTTACTTTAGAATTTATTTTTAAGATTGACAAATCTATATTGACTATTTTTGAGACATAATTCCAAGTACGATATTTTTAAGATTGACAAAGGTATCAAGTGTGTGTTCACATAAATAGAAATTACGATTTACACTGTAATCATGCAAAGTGCGGTTTTTAATTCTGGCGAAATCTGCATAATTAATTTAAACACCATGTATCATGCCTACGATTAAAAATAAAATAGAAAGCATATATATTAACTTCACGCTGTATCTCGCACACAACAGGCTCGGCAAAGGGTATCTAGAATTAAGACACTCCTTTCCACTTACTGCCAAATTCTAGAGGCATCGCATATTGATTGGCGGAAGTCAACACCGCGCTTTACCCTGTTACCTTAAATATTTCATCTCTCTCACTCACTCCACCGAGTGCGTTACAATCGCGTCGCACGTTTGCACGCGCACGCTTCTATTGATGTGTCACGACGACTTCAATGTTTCTGGATGGTTATCGGTTTATATTCGAAGAAATGTAAATATTTAAATGTTCATTTGTATCTCTAGCACTCCTATAGGCTAGTTATGACTTTTTCATATAGGCTAGTTATGATTGCACAGCGGTGCATAAAGCATCATTTTCTGAATCGTGCTGGTAATATTTTTGACTAAAGAATGACATTCGAAACGTCTTGGTTATATGACTGTTGATAAAAATATATATATATTTAAAGCATTATTATTTATAGTACAAACAATAAAGTAAACAAAATTGAATTGTTGGTGAAGGTTACTTTCATAAATCATAACAGTTAGGAGGCCAGTCGTGGCGCAGGGGCACAAAGTGTGAGTGTAAAACCGACTGGTAGTGTGTTCGATCCCCGGTCGAGGAGGTGAAATATTTACTTAAATTTATATTTCCATTTCTTCGCTCTGGTGACGAGGCAAAACGCGGCGTTGAGTTCTGCCACTCAACACGCAATGCCTCAAGAATTCGGCAGAAAGTGGGGAACGGAAAATCTTAACCTACCCTGCTGTATACGGGATACAGCGTGAAGCTGAAAAAAGAGCAGAGATAAAGAACGACTTGATCTTCAAAGAAATATTATGTAAATACATAGATTCTTCGGTTCATTTGTTCGTTTGAAATAAACCTATATACAAATATCTTAAAACATACTTTCTACGTGTACTCTTAATTTTCAGGTCTAGGCATAATTCCAAGTACGATGATAGGCGAAATCTTTAAAACTAATGTAAGAAGCATTGTCCATGCTGCCAAAGGTTCTGCATTGTCCATTGTGAGTTCATGGATAAGCGGGTTTATCATATCAACTGCTTTTGGGACATTGATAAATGTTGTTGGTTACACATATTATTTTGGTTCTTTATATTTACTTTAATATTTATACCAGAAACGAAAGGTAAATTAGTATTACATTATTATTATTAATGCACTATATCTTGTAAGGGAAGTAGGACCGCCTAGCTTCTGCTTCGTTCTGACTAAGTGTAATTTGTATTGATCACATCTAGTGCTAAAGAAGTATTATTGTGTAATTGCCGCTTGACCTCTCTATATATTTCAAAAAATTATATTTAATTTTGTATTCTAGATTGCTTCTTCTTGTCTTTTAAATAGAACATTTACATTGCTATTTACACCAGCAACAAAAACTACATATTTCTTATATTATTAAAATCTTATTCTCAAAAATACCTTTTAAGAAACATAAAAATTTGAATATAGCGGGACTAGCAACAAAAATAAGTTGTATATATATATATATATATATATATATATATATATACAAAGATGTATTTATTTATTTACAACATCCAGAAAGTAGTGATTATTATTCAATTCCTATAAAACTTATGATTTTTTTCAACATATTTCAAATATTTTAACATATTCCATTTATTTTAATTATAGAAATTTATATCCCTCAGTGAAGTTTTTGATGACTTGACAAATGACTAGATGGCGGATGAAGCTGAATAATACTATGAAGTTTTCCTTCAATTTTGTTATGATGATATATGTTTATTCACGTACATTTACAACTGACTAATACCCAGGTTGCCACGCAAGGAAATTGTTTCGAGGAATAATGGGGTGTGTGAAATGTCGCACTATCTTGCGTAACCATAAGTCTAAGTCTAAGTAACCATAAGTCTCAATATCAATCCAAAATTGAGAAAAACCAAATAGAAAATCTGTTTTTATTGATAGAAGTTCTTCTCACTTGAATATATTGCTCAGTTATCGTCTGCTCCATTATAGAAATAAACATTTAGCACGAAACAAAAGTAAGAGTAATAGGAACATTTCATCTTCACGCTGTATCCCACACGCAACAGACCTTAAAAGACATTCCGTTCCCCACTTTCTGCCGAATTTTGGAGGCATTGGGTGCCGCGCTTTGCCTCGACACCAGAGCGAAGAAGTAAAAATATAAACTTAAATAAATTGAATTATTGATACAATAATAAAATAAAATAATAGGAACATCATTTTAAATTAAAAAGCACGGCTGTATCACAGAGAAAAATGTAAGTTGCGTGTTAAGTGGCGAAACTCATCAATGTTATTATTTGTATAAATTTTCCCTCCCTCTTTTTCCCTCTCTGATAGACAACCATCCAACTTTTACCAGTTCCATATGCAATATGGAAATGGAAGTGGGTAACTTAAATTTTAACACTGGGTCTCTCCCGCCAACCATGTACTATGTGAGAAAAAGCATGGCCTAAAAAAAATCACCCACAAGCACAACATTTGTTTTTAAAAAACTGTACAACGACAACAAAAACTTCATACGTAAATTTAAAAAATATTTAATTTCATGAAGTTATTTTTATTATATTATCACATGAATAAACATAAGTACATTTACATACAAAAAAGAATGTAGTAAAGTGTATATGATAGAATTGAATAGACGTCTGCACATCGATACAATTTGAAATATATAATATGTATTTTAAAATATCTGGAATTCAACGACAAGTATTCATAAGCTTATGTTGTAAGTATTTGCATCAAATCTCTATCTATGTACCACAACGTTGTAACTGACTTTTGACTATTTATTGAATTGTGCTTTGACTCGTGATGTGGTAGAATCATGTGACATTATATGTGTATGTAATATTGTGTGTATATATGTATGGTTCGTCCACATATTTTCGGAAACTGAAAGTCGTATCGTAAATTATTCTTTTTGTTTTAAATGAGTTACATATTTTTTAACTTAGGTTATAGTGTAAATTTTGTTAAAGTCGGTTCAGTAGTTTTTAAGATATGGGTATACATTTGTGGAGGGAACATATATATCTGGATATTAAATTTAGGACATTCAAAATTTATATAGGCAAAAAGAGAAAGGAATGAGAATGCCATTTTTTTAAAATAAAACATCGGAAATGTTTTAAAATAAATAAAAATAAATCTAATAATAGTAAGTTTTATATTAGTAAAGTAAATTTTATACACTTACCATACTCGTTTATACTTATATTACCTTAAACACATTTGTATAAATATGTACATGACACTTGCTAAGGTGATATGTACTTAACGCGTCATCAGGTCCTCTAGAAAGACTATTTCTTTTATACATAAATAATTATATATATTATTTAGTACTTTTATTTCTTAACAAGAATTAGTAACACGCATAGAAATAAAGATCAATAAACGTAGAAAGACTTAAAACCGGGTGTATGAACATCTGCTTAACAGCTTAACGCTAACAGTATCCCGCACATAGCAGGTTAGGCAGAGGGAACCTAGTGTTAACACACTCCCTTCTCCACTTTCCTCCGAATTTTTCGTGGTATTGCGTATTGAGTGGCGGAACTCAACTGCCCATCCCTAGCTTATTTTAAATGTTAATAGTTCCGTGATGATTCCGTGATGGTTGTTTCGTGAAAATATGTAAAATATATACATTACTAACTATTGGGCTTTGCTTCTTCCTCGTTTCGCTTGCTGTAATGATAAAAGAATAAATTAAAGTCTATGTAGACCAGCGTTATATTTTTGTATTGAATAAATACTACAGTGTTTACTTACAGTATCCTCGATTTCGCACTTCTATATAAATTATAAAAACTAGACAAGTGCGATTCAGACTCACTCATCGAGGGTGTATTAATTTCAGAATTGTAGGTCAACGTATAAAAGTTGATAAATTTTAGTTTGCGGGCGTGTGCTCTCATTTTATATGAAATGAAATACAATTATAAGATTTTAACGGTTTTTATCTGTAATATAAATATACATTTCTACTTACGATTTCGTTTTATTTTATTTTTGCATTTTATAATTATTGGTCTACGGGAAATACTGTCATACTCATACATATACATACTCGATACATGTTTTGATTGCGTTGACATAGAAACTTGATTTTTTCTATGCTAGAAGAGATCGCAGATCTGAATATTTCACAATAATTTAATTTTGATACCTCCTCGCAATCATGAGAAACTATAAATTCGTTCATATGAGGGACAATTTTTTTTCTAATATATTAATCAAATTCACTTACAAATACATCCAAAACATCATTCTATTAAAAAAAACAGATCAAGTGCGAGTCGTACTCGCAACTAAGAGTTCAGTACCAATTTCCGGATTGATTGTTAACGGGAATTGCAGCATATAAAAGTGGCAAATTGAAGTTTGCAATTGGGCATATGCACACTCTTTAAAACTCTCTATCTTTAAGGAGAGGGAAAGTTTTGGACCCAATTGTAAAAAATTGGGATATGGCCTAAAAAAATGGTATTTTTTTTTCAATTTTAGAATACCAAAAATCAGATTAAATGATAATCTGGAAACGGAGACAAATGAGAAAAATAGTTCAGACCCTTAATCGATTTAAATAATCGATTACAGTACTACGAAAATAAAATATTTGTAAATTTTAATTTTGTCTAAGTATTTTAATGTACTTTTTAGTGCATATAATTATAGTATAAATAAATAAAATATCAAATATTTTTAACATTAATAAGAGGTATTTTTAATATTAATAAAAGGTAGGCTGTTTTGTGGACTAACCTCATTTTTACCAAATCTCTTATAACTCAGCTCAGATTACCAAAACTAACACAATTTACAGGGAGGGAGGGAATGATGTACCTGAATCTATTAAATCGTAATATTTTCATCTCTTTTACATTATTGATCCAATATGAACTCGTGCCTCTTTGCCAACGCGACCAACTAACCCATACGTTCTTTATCGAGCTACGTCGAAATTTTTATACGCTTGTTACGTATGCGGGTTCAAATCCCGCTACATTCAAATTTTTATACGTTTTCTTAACAAGTTAATATATTTTTTCACTAAAGCGTGATTTTTAGTCTATTTTAACTATTATTTTGTATGATATTGGCTATAAATATAAGTTTATGATGATTTTTTCTTTTAAATATCTATAAACTTTCACTTTTTGGAGATTTTCCTTGATTTGTATTGTAAGTTTTTACTTTGTGCTAAATTTAATAATTGTAGGTTTTAATGAAAAATTCCATTAGGCTCTTTTTTGCTTTTTCTTTTTTAGGATGGGAACCTTAAAAATAAATAATTGGATATTTATGTTGACCACGGAGTAGATTTCGTGGTATCTTTTTCTATAGTCTTTTATCAATAGTAGTAGGGTATGTGTTTCTCTTTCTTAGAGGTGTATAATATATTATACTCCTTTTCTAAGTGCTAGATCTCACTCTGCAAACCTAGTAAATGCTATGGATGTGATTCTGGTCCCATTTCGAATGCGTGAATTCTTTTCATAATTTCCCGTTCTGTCAAGACTTTCTAGAAATAAATATATTAAGTTTTGAGCTCCGCTACTCAGAACGTAATTTCTATCCAGATCAATTCAGGTGGAAATAGTAAGTTCTCCCTGCCTACATGCGAAGTCCAAAAAAAAAGTAATAATATTTAGTGCACTAATAAGTACATTTTTAGGCTACATAGGACAGATACTATGTGGAATCGGTGTAAGTTGGTCGGGGCCTATGCTGTTGAAATTACAAGATACCATAGAATCACCGCTGTCGGTAGAATTGTCTGACACACAGATGTCTTTGATCGCATCATTGTTGTATATAGGAGCACTGCCAAGTAAGAAATTATATAATACCTTTTATAGTATGCATACTAATATAGATGAAAATTATAGTGAATAATCAATAAATAAATGCAATAAGTTTTTTAAAGTATCCGACATATTGTACGTATTATTTTGTTATTTTAGGTCCATATATAATGGGATGGCTATCTAATGTAAAAGGAAGAAAACCTTGCGTCCTACTCGGAGGACTGATACTATTAATATCGTATCTTATTTTATTATTTTCTAAAAACTTAGCCATGATGTATTTTGGTAGAATTACATGCGGTTTTGGGATAGGATGTATTTGCGTTACAAACTTGGTGTACATAGGAGAAATAGCGTTGGTATTTAATTTATACAAATAAGTTATTTTTAATTTAATAGATAAATGGAACTAAGAGTCGAGAAACTTACTTCACTGCTTTCTTTTAAAAAGCAAGACTTGGTGTACTGTTTTGTTCTGTTCTGTTATTTGAATAAGGCCAGCCGTTTCGAATATGCTAGTTGGGTACTAACGACTTTGTTAATATGGTTGTATGAAGAATACCTGAAGGAAGTTGTACGACAAAAAAATGTTTTATATAACTGGTATACAAGGTCGTCATGCCGCAGGGACACAAGCGTTCCCACTCGAGAGAATGAAATATCTAATATTTTCATTTCCTTGCTCTGGGAAAGAGGCAAAGTGCGGTGTTGAGTTTTGCCACTCAACACGCAATACCATAAGAATTTGGCGGAAAGTGGGGAACAGAAGTGTCTCAATGGAAAACAGAGTATCTTAACACTAGGTTCCCAGGTTCCTTTTTCCTAACCTGCTATAAGCGAGACACAGTGTAAAGCTTAAAAAAAGTTGCTTTTGTACAATGTGGCATTTGGTCTTTTCAGAGAGCACCCAAAACTATTGGGTAGAAAGTCACATGCTGTCTCACTGTGCAATGCTGGCCTCAATTTAAAATTACTGTTATAAGTTTTAGATGATCAAATCATGATTTTCGATATAATCAAATTGTACTTACTTACAGATCTAAAAATATCAGAGGTATACTTTTAACTATTCTGGGAATATGTAGCACAACAGGTTCCATAGTGATATATTCTAGTGGACTGTTTCTTACCTATTTTGAAGCTACTTGCATAGGGCTAGTAATAGTATTATTGTTTATTTCATTTGCATTTTTTATATCAGAGTCTCCTATGTTTTATCTCTTGCGTAGTAAGTATTCCTAATAATATCATAATAACTGAATCTATCTTAAATATCTTATATCAACTTTGTTTGTACTAGTAGGTATATTCATAAATTATTAATTCTTTTCATAACTTTTTACTATATAGAAAATAAAATATTTTGTCTATAAGTAATTGTATTAAAAGGTGTTTGCGCAACAATTATACAATTGGATTAGTTTGTAAAAATATATTTTTATAATTAACATTAGATTTATTTTTTTAATTCATAATATTGCTGATTTTAATTGATTTGTTATTATTGTAGATGATGATGATGAACTAAGAAAAATTTTAGAACTATTAGGAAGGTCTGATGAAATAGATGGTTTGATAGCATCAAAGATGGAATATATGAACAAAACAACTAAAAAAGATTGGCAAGACTTATTAAATGACAAAATAAATAGAAAAGCATTGATAATTCTGATTTGTGCAAATATATTTTTGCAGTGCAGTGGTATTATCAGTATTACTCTATTTTCTGGCAAGATTTTTAGTATGGCTGGATCGTCTCTAAATCCTAATTTTTCAATGATTGTTATATGTTGCTGTCAACTAGTTGGTGCTTTGCTTGTACCATGTTTTGTTGAAAAATTTGGAAGAAGAATTTTGATGATGGTGTCCTGCATTATATGTTCTTTGTGTATGGTAAGGACTTGTGCGAGCTAAAGATATTATCTTTTTTTTAGCATAATGAGGCTATATTTTTAGTGGCAAATTTAAAGTTATTTTACACTTAGGGAAAACATACTTTTGAGAAAACATATAATATAAAAATCAATCATATAAAGTTCAAAATTTGTATATTATATGTTTTCTAAAAAGTATAACGAGAACGAAAAAAAATAACAATTATACTTTACGATTAATGATGAAAATTATACTAGAATATTATTACATTATATAATTATATTAGAATATTATACTAAGAATATACACTGACTTTACACTCTACACTGACTTTTTGGTATATTTCAGTTGATTTTGGGCTTCTACTTCTATTTTGTTTTTATACACTATTCAGAAATTACCAACATGAAGTGGTTACCTCTTAGTGTACTTATTCTCTTCTTTTTTGTGTATGACATAGGTGAATATACAATTTAACAATTTTAGTTTCTAAGTATTATTTCAAATTAGTTGTTTGAAAAATATTTGTTATGTGTTATTTAGATAATCTTAAAACCTAATTATTAAATTTAAAATTTGTAGAATTATTTAATTTTATTGAAAAACTATCTGATAATTTAAAATTCTTTACTTTTAGGTTTAGGCATCATTCCAATCACGTTGATGGGAGAAATGTTTAAAACAAATGTCAGGAGTAAAGGAAGTGCTGTTGTTTTAACTAGCTCATGGTTATGTGGTTTTTTGGTATCTACAGCGTTTGGAACATTAATGAATGTTGTTGGGGTCCATTTGTTATTCTGGATGTTTTCATGTTCTTCGGCCATCGCTTTTATATTTACACTGATATGGATTCCAGAGACAAAAGGCAAAAGTTTACTTGAAATACAAATGTCTAAATAATTTACATAAAATTACTTAGCAAAAATGTTGTTTAATTTTTTTTTTCAATTCACAATCTGCCATTTCGTACAATTCACTATCGTATTCCTTTAAAAAAACTTTAGTATTAAGTGCGAGTGGAACACTCCTGCCGAGGGTTTCGTACCGATTTAAAGAATGTAGGCCAACGAGAAGTACGTGTACTGTATACAAACGTACTCAGTTCGTATGAAATTAACTACAATTATAAGTTTCTAATAGTTCTTACCTGTACTATAAATATAAATATCCCTTTTTCGGTTTATTTCTTTTCTTTCTTCTGAGAGCTCTAATAAAATTAACTACAATATAAGCTTTACAATTTTCGGTTTTTTTCCTTCATGTGTATTTTTAGTTCTATGTGCCAACGGAACACGGGAACAGGTACATGGGAAGTAACCAATAGGTTTTGATAACGCAACGAATTTCATATAAAATGCAGCAAAAACGAAGCATAAATTCTTGAATTTCTTGATTATGCTGATTTTAACTTGATTTTTTCTTTGCTCCAAGGAACTGTAGACCTGAATATTTGATATTAATTTCAGCTTGATAACTCCACGCGATCTCAAGATAAATTGTTTTGACAGACGCAGAGACGGATAAGAAAGTGATTCTAAAAAACCCTAAAAAAGAATGAGTTAAAAATTAATTATTCTCACTGAGTAGTAGAGGTGTTCGTTTTATTATATAACTGAACAAAAGAACCGATCTCTAAAAAGAATATTTGATCCGTTCAATTTCAGAACAACTTTGCGTTCATTTTTTGTCGCGTTCTTTTTGATTGACTCTTTAAACGATCGCTCCGTCCGACTGCGATCATTCGCGTCACAAGAGAGAGGTATAGCGACATCTCGCTCACACGCACTCTTAATCTCGAATTTGAAAATTGGAATCCTTTGGTAGCGAGGATAGTAAGTCGTAATTGGTGAATATTTTTCACATTCTAAATTATGCTCTAATACCAT
>JAAIXJ010000042.1:48981-70353 GCA_013403705.1 Heliconius hermathena | reverse complement strand
GACTGATAACATCCGGACTCGAACTAAGGTCTTCTAGTTAAGAATTCGACCGACTTACCACTCAAGCTATCACAGCCACATTTTTGCCGGCGAAATATACTTATGTATTCTAATGATATTTTGTACACGCTTGTAGCCCCCCTCCCCTGCGCCACGACGCCCGCAATACTGAACATATAAAGAGAACTGAACGTAAAACTGAACATGTTCTTTAAACTGAACAGATCGTTTGTTCTCGTTCGCAAAAGTGAGCTGTTGTCCACACTCCTACTGAGTAGTACAAACTTTTTAAACTGTTTACATCGCTTTGTTAATAAGATAAAATGAGGCGATGTCCACAACTCAATGCGCGTATGTTTCGTAAAAGCGGAGTACTTTAACAGTAATTTTTGTCTCCACCCCGCTATGTGGGAAGAATTGCGAAGCTGCTTTATATATTTTCAAAGCCATTTATAGATTAGTGATAAACCATATGTCAAGTATCATTATTATGTTACTTGTAATTAATATTTTAAGACCTAAACACTTCTATCTATTTATTTCTTATTGATAACTTAAGATACCTACACAAAAACAACATTAGTTACAGAAAAAAATATTATTGTTGTTACATTTCTTAATATTCACCCATCACTCACAAATGTGTTTTTGTTTTCTTTTTCAGAAAAATATTTTTTAGATTTTAGATCGGATTTTTTTTGTATAATAATATATAGAAAAAATTGAGGCCAGTCGTGGCGCAGGGGCACAAAGTGTCACTGTAAAATCGACTGGTTGTGGGTTTGATGGAATGAAAATGAAATATTTATTTACATTTATATTTTAATTTCTTAGCTCTGGTTTGAATGCCTCCAAAACTCGGCGGAAAGTAGATTAACACTAAGTTCTCTCTGCCTACCCTGCTGTGTGCGGAATACAGCGTGACGTTGATTTAATTTTTTTTAATCAAAAAAATGAAAGGTATAGTAAAGGCTGCTTGTTGTACTAGAGCGAGAAAATGACAATTCCCGCGAACGGAGATCGAGCCCACGTCCGTCGCTTTTATAGTCAGATGCTGTTCCACTACGCCACGATGTCCTCTATATATGTATGTACATTGATTTAAAAAAAAACGTGGGCTTTTTATTATATAGTTAGCTACAATCTACTCATATAAAAGTTAAAATTTGGTACATACGGTTAAAATTTCAAATGGTTACAATCGACAGAGCTTATATACGTTTATGTTTAAAGAGTTCAATGATGTGTGGGAATCACAACGCACAATATTCCTTTGCTGTTAATAGTGTATGTATATAAATAATATTCATAAAATAGTATAGTATATATTTATGTTTCCAAAAACCTGGATGTATCAAATTCTGTTATAATAGAATTTAATATATTCAAGTTAAGTCTTTCCAAAGACTGAATACAAAACATTTACATTTTTTTTACTTTACAATGATAATAACTCTTTGCTGTACCGACTAATATATAATATTATAAAAAGGAGTTATTATTATATTAGTAGCCAAATGACGGCTTCACCCGTTTAAATTTATTGTTATATTACAGCCAAAATATACAAAATCTTTACAATACGAGTACGTTATAGCTTATGTATTATTCTGATGTATAAGGTGTATCTATTTATTTAATACTTTATTACACCAACTTAATAATAAAAATATACTAGGAAAACAATGGAAAAATATGGTGTAAAGGCGGCCTTATCACCACAGGTCAGGTGATCTCTTCCAGGCAACTCTTACCATTAAAAAGATCAAAGAATGTATGGATATTGGCTGGTGTGCAAATGATATAATATGTTATTACTTACCGCAGATACCGTATATCTGCGGAAAGTAAAAAATTCCCACCCAAAGGTAAACCGGTACCCAAGGTATATTACTACTACTACGTGATAGTATTAAACATTCATCCTCACAAACTTTCACATTTATAATATTAGTAGGGCTAGCTTTTACTTGCGGCTTCGCCCGCATGATTTAATGCAAATAACTAAGAGTTGTAGATATTTGATATGATAGAACACATTCTAAGTGTTAGAGGTAACTCCGAGCGCAGGTACAGTGTGTTACATCAAAACAATTAACGTGATGTATTAAAGTCGTAAAGTATAGTTCTCAATATATGTTTTATTCAATTTGAACTATTACGTCCTGAGATTAGCATGTTTAACTAAAAAAACTCTTAAGCTTTTATAGTATTAATAGAGATTTAATATGTAATTAAATAAAGTTTTATTAAGTTGATAATATGATTCTATATTTTTTATCTCTCTGGTTATCTAATATATTAATTTTTTTTATCTTATCTTAGATGATAGACGTATCACTGTGACCTTTTTAATACTAAGATATTTCAATACAGTACTATATATATTTCATTTTGTGACACAGTAATAGAAGGTAAGTATATGATTTAAATATGTATATTATATATTTTCTTTATTTATTTAACTTACATTCATTTATTTGCGTTTTTAATTTACATATTTTTATATTGTTTTCTATATTACTATTGCAATAATAAAAATAAATATTATAAATAAAAATATTCAGTTAACAGAAGTAGTTGGGTTAGATTGTTTGTATTATAGGCATTCAAGTGTGTGCCGCACACACTGCCACAGCATATTTTCGACGCGTTCAATTCATCTCGGTTTTTTGGCTACAGTTTTTTATTCTTTTATTAAAATATAAACACGTATATATAGCACCACTTTAAATAAAACCATAGTTTTAAGTACTCCATAAAAGCCTAATATAATTATTTTTTTTTTCTTAAAAATGAAAAAGTGATTTTTCCATACAACATAAGTAATAAAATTGTCGTTTTAAAATAAAACGCCATTTGTCAAGAACGACGCACGCACACAAAGACCTACCAAAGGGAAACCGCCGCATACGCCTGATACCGAAATCGAATCATAGGTATTGGCAATGTAGGTAGAGGGAACATAGTGTTAAGACACTTCGTTCATTTCATGACTGCCTCAAATTTATTACATAACGTATATTTTTTATAGTTTCAGAAATAAGCAAGAAAGTGACTTAACTTAAAATCATTGCATAATGTTAACGAAAATAAGTGGAGTGCAACGACAATTTCTTATCTCAATATGTTGTAAGTGTCTTTTTATAATATACTAGAATATTTCTTTCATCTATTTTTTTACTAATGTTTTGCCCGTGAGGTCATATTACAAATATTAACATTATATGTGCTTGTATTAAACGTATAAACATTCTCCTTGAATAATCTTGTCTTTTAGTGAAAGTCACATTATGATGGAAAGTTTTCTTTGTTTTATACAATGCAAATATAGCAGAGATTACTTTTATTATAATTATGATCACTCTATACAATTATATTTTTATTGTGCTTATTAAGGATTTTTACATTATTTATATTTTTTTATCTGTATTCGTTAATTTCTGTCGTCAATTTTCACATTTTAGAATATTGTTCGTAGATATTTTGGCAATTTAATAAATTGTCAACTTGTAGAAGGTCAATTTTCAAAATTGTTTTATCGAGGCTATGCTCAAGCACATCGATAGATAGTACCTGTCCAAAGTTATACAGAGTATAAACCGTCGTTCAATTTTTACTTTCCTTTTTTTTTGCAATGGATGATACACTGGCCAACTACTTAACAAGAGAGAAAACTAAAAATCTGGCTACACTCTTCGCTGCTAACTCTATGCTTAAAACGAGGCTACGAGGCTAGAGGATAAGATTTCTACTATTTTTTTTCTGTTTTATTTCGACTCATCCGAAGAGTAATGTCCTATTTACAAAAACACTGATTATCAGGAGAGCCCGTTGAAGATTTAAACGCTTAATGGTGAAACTATATAATTTCTTGGATTTTTGAATTTGTGATATATTTATATTTAAGTTATCCCAATTCTATGCCAATGAATATATTTTTCATAAGTTTATTAATTAATGAATTAGGCGGGCTCATTAAAACGTAAGACGTTTTAACCCTACAAGGCTCAATTTTTTTTTCGTGCGTGAAAAAAATATATTGGTTACAATAAGTGATCAGAAGATAGGGAAAACTTATAAAAATAAAATTAAAACCATATTTTACTGAAAAAATAACTTTTTATTTCAGTTCCACATATGGTACACTGAGCTTTTACTATACTTATTTGGTATTGAATTACTACATATTGAATCGCCTTGGAAATAGTTTCTTATGTACTTAACTTAGCTTCACGCTTTATTCCTAGCGGGGTAGTCAGAGAGAACAGAGCGCCAAACTCTACGGTCTCTACATACCTCTTTCGCCTCGTCCACTGTCATCAACCTCTTCATACATGCATTCCGGGGGTCCTCATGCTTTTTACGTGACCTTCCTTTAGTATTTTTGATATTGTGTTTTCGAAGGTCAACCGAGGTCACCCCCTACCTCTCTTACTACTCACTTTTCCATCATATTTTTTTTACCATGCTTTCATCACTCATTCGTTCGACGTGCTCAAACCAGCTGAGCACGTTCTTCTTCATTCTTGACGTGACATCCTAGCTAGAGTCTGCTATTTCGGTGTATCTCTTCATCGCGGATTCGACTAGATAAGCTGACTTCACATATTCTGCGAAGAGATCGCATCTCCACGGCATTTATCTTTCCTTCAATCTTCTTCTGTAATACCCACGTTTCGCTGCCGTATAACAGAGTCAGTACCAACACTGCATTGTCTACGGCCAAACGTGCAGCTGTTCTGACGTTTCGCCGTCTTACCAATGAAGCTAAAACTCCGTTAACCTTGTCACCCGCAGCAATACGCCTTTCCACATCAATCTCGTCTCTCGTATCTTCGTATCTTCGTATTTTGTATCTTCTGTCTCTACTGAACAATTCCCTTTTAAATAAAACGACTATCACTTATATATTTTATTATTTTATATATTTAGAAATCATACTTATAACTTATTTCATAAACTTCATAAATCTGCTTATTGATCGAAAGATCAAAAGCAATCATTAGATTTATCGAGGCAAAGTTAGTTTTGCATCCAGGATATTTGCTCCGTTGTCTTTTTTGACTCCATACAGGAAAATACTCTAGTCTAGTCTGATATCACGATGAGGTAGGACTGATATATTTGGTTTCTGTCTTTTATTTCCAACCTCATCAGATAAATCTTCCACATAAATCTTCTTTTTTTTTCTTTAAGTTATAGTTACAGAGCCAGGGATTCTAGATTCATTCTAGACCAATTGTGTTACTCATAGTCGATGATTGTCTAGGTGCCCGAGATTGGGTAATAGTACCTGTAGTTGTCTCTGATGTACTAGGCTGAGGGTCTGATATTTCTAAAAAAAATCATCGAGATCGTTGACGGGAGAACACTGCGGAGATTTTTGGGTAATCTTTCGATGTCATCATCACATTCAGCATCACAAAAATCTTGTCCGACCTCAAATCCAGAAGGAATGACCAAGAAACCCTTAATATTTTAGTCATGCAATCTTCTTCGCGGAATTAACTAAAAAAATCGTAATATTTATAAGGAAAGTTATCGTATGTACGTATAAGTAAAAACGCACACTAAAGCTCAACGTACCGTATGTGGAACACACATAAAAGTATGATTTTCTAATATGTTTACTTATGTAATATAAAAAATAACTTACCATTGCAAAATATACACTTACTTATAACACACAATATTTTTTTTAAGTCAAAACTGTTGAATAACAATTTTTTAAATATTTTTTAATTTCAACAAATGAGTAACGTTTCAATTTCATTCAAATTTTGCATTTCATTTGCTATAACTAATACATGAATGATATTATTAGGTAAAGAGCCATACTATAACATTGCTAAATATCTGTAGCTTCTATCAAGATGTCAAGAGGTATTGCTACTTCTAGTTTTATAATTATAGGAACGATTAAAGTGGATGTCCCTCATGTGGCACTGGGTGCCTTGTAGGGTTAAGATGAAATCACTGCAGTTTTTAGTGAAAGGTTTTATTTCAATCAAATATAAAATACATAGTCGATCTCATGTGATGCGGTATATAAGGTATTGTACGATTTTCATTATGTTTTTATCTCCTGATTTCAATAAGGAGAGGGTTCTCAATTGAAGTCACAAATGTAAACTTAGATTATCATTAGTGCTAAATATTCCTCAATGTTAAAATTTCAATGGGGATATCTAATTTACCTTAGTTTATTAAAGTTTGGTCTAAGTAAACTAGTGAAAAATATTAAATTAATTCAAAACAATTATAATGATTTCTTATATTAGTAGTTTAAATCAATCACAGCAGAGATTAACGTCTTTACACATATACTATATATGTAAATTAAACATTTAACTATGTAGGTAGGTACTAAATACAAATATCACAGTAACAATACTCTATTATACACACCCACTTCTTCGACGCCCTCGCAGCATCATTCCTCAGTCTCACGACACAATTTCCGCCGCCGTAAGAGGCGGCGGGGCTAGTCCTATCTCTCGGCACGTCCGCGCCTCGGCACGACGGGGCCCAACGGTCGAAATCCCGCCTGATTAGGGTACGCAGGGCATTCCCCTATGATCGCCAACCCTTCACGAACGTCCATCAAAGCTCGTACTTTTTTTTCAGGAGCGAGAGTAGCTCGCCCCGCTCCCCGCCTGGTGACGCTATCAAGACCATCTCAGGTCAACAGCAATAAAGCCATGTGGAAAAAATAGTCTATTATAATATTTAAAAACTTTTATAATATAAAAAGTTATAATTATTATTTTGATAATCAATCAGTCTTAATTGTCAATTAAATAATTATAACCAATTTTGCACAGGTAAAGTATTATGATAAATTAAAAAAAAATATGAAAGTAAGTAAAACGTAATTGTTATATGAAATTATTATTCTGGCGGCAATTTAAAATATAATCAGAATAATCTAATGGTGTAATCTGAGATTTTATGAAACCTTTATATTTTTCTTGGTTAGCTGGTTTTTTGGTTGAGATTCGGTTGTACTGAATTTGTAAAGTTACTTTGAAGAATTTCTCTAAAATAAGTAAATTTTATAAAACAGTTAATTAAGGTCAGTGTTGTTGTGTAGTCTCGTTTTATTCTATAATAGTTTCGTTTTATTCTATAATTTGTCATTAATTTGACACATAAAATCATAAATATCAGTTTGTGAAATGTACGCTACTTTATATAATTGTTCAATTTGGTCATCCGGAGTCTAGATAGATTTATTATGAAAATCACGTTCCATCTCGTTGCCCCCACCAGTATGATTCTTTTTAAAACCGATAACTTATAGAAACGTTAAACTTTTTTCCCGCATTTACATAAAATGAGCACACAATTCGATTACGAATTTGGCTGCCTTTTTTGCCCAGCTGCCTGATCAAAACCAAAACCTTAACCTTTAACCTTCCTTAAACGGTATAAAAATGTATAACTGGTGACTTCGCTAATCCCACGGCTTGGTATATTCATCCTATCTTAATTATCATAAAAAGTGAAATAGAAGATTAAAACAGAATAATTTTTGTTGTAGTAAAATATATTACGTTGATACCTACTTTATTTGTTAACAAACATTCTTCCAGTTTCTTATAGTAGCATCATCAACATCATTTCTGCTTTTTATCATCTGTTCATAGTACTTAAAGCTGTAATTTCTTTTAATAACAGTTTTGTAATTTAAACATCCTTTTTATATATTTTAGGCAAAACTTAATAATCAAATTTCATTGTCATTATTCATCTTGCCTTTTTTTGTTATATATTTCTAGCCTAAGTTTTTAAGATATTTTTCTTAAACATCTGTCCATTCACTTTGCAATTGTTATTTAGATGGCGATATCATAGGCAATCTTGGTTAGTTGATTGAAATGCAAAAAGCAAAAAGCTTCAGAAGAACAATTATTACGCTTAGGATAAAACTCGTCATTACGATTTACATTACTATTTAGGGGTGATGGTATATGGTCGATACGCCTGATCGATAATTATTTTATAAGTGGGAGTGGATTCCATAATAGATTCATGAAATTCTTAAATGCTATCATAGTTAAGCAGTCGAAATTAATAAAGCCTCAAAGGACTACGGTGTGAAAACGGTATGATTACTTTATTGGATAGATTGAGGTGAACGTGACTGAATAGGAGATTTTGAGCTACCATACTCTTCCCTTTCTTCATTTATGATATTCTCCCATATCCTTAATTATTTATCCATCTCGTCGGTACCAGGAGGTAGTTTTACGCGAATATTTCAGCTGAGACCAATATACCCCTTAACTTTAATTATTGACAAAATTATGAGTGGACATGATTTTGGATCCCAGAGTAATTTATAATAGTAATTTATAAATTATATTTATGTTTGACACACCTTCAAACAAAAATAATTTTATTTGTTATTGAAATTTTTTCACACGAATAACGTCCTAACTTAAATACATATCCCTAAAAAGCGTCCTATTATAAATTAGGACATGAATAATATCGATTGAGTACAAAAATATCCTATTTTGATATAAAACGTCTAAAACTTCTCCATATTATTAGTCTTCTATATATTATTAGTTAAATATATAATTGGTATACACATACAAAGCATGTTTTTAGGCATTTTTATATAATCTATAAAATTATCAACTATAAATATTTTGGAATTTTTGGAAAATATTTTGGAATTTTCTTTTATACGTGCCGTAAGTATTAACTTCTTAACAAATTTCGTAATTGTATATAAATGGGAAGTACCCTATGGTTTTGATAGAAAATGTGACAAATAACGAAGTATAAACCCTCGTAACATTTGATTGCGATGATTTAGAAGATAGAACCACCATACCAGAGGGCAAGATACTATCAGCTCATTCTGCAGGAATCCAGGGCAGTACGCGAGGCAATTAAGATATCGTTGGCGGTAGTTTGATATAATAATTATGTCAACTGATAGACAAATGCCACCTCAGTCTACCAGTGACTACGGACTACTGCAAAGTGTTCGAAACGTCGGGTTTCCAAAATGTAAAATCTTAAATATACGCGATTAATCCGGTTAAAATAGTTTCATTTAAAATAGAAGAAAGATTTTTTTGTGCTCTTAGGGAATATAAACTTGAAAATTGAGGTATCTAACCTTTCAGCGATCTTGTAAAAAAAAATCTTAACAGACGGGCAGACCGACAAACAATAAAGTTATCTTATAAGAATTTTGAGGTATGTACCCTAAAACACCCTTAGCATATACATAAATTTATCAAAAGTCAAATAAACAAGACATTTTTAAAGTCATTCTTTTGCCCAGAATCTTACCAGCACGATTCAGAAAACGACGTCTTATGCACAGCGCCATCTATCGGACTTACAATGGAACTGTAACCATTCGAACGTTATTAGAAAAATACTACTGTGCTTATGTTAAATTTATTATAAGTACAGATTACACTTACACGATGTAATTGACGTTTAACAAATAATAACTCAACAGTATGTTTTATGCGTCATAAACATTCATTATCATATGTAATCAATAGATATCGTTGCGTATCTGTTTCTATTTTTTCAAATTTAAATATCTTGAAAACTTTTAGTACATTATTTTTTGATAGAGAGTAGCGGTAATCTTTCCAAACTATTTTATTTCATTTATTTTACAGTTCGTATTACGAAGAAACATATTTGTTTGAAAAATACATGTTTTTATCAACAGTCTTATAATCAAGTCAGTCAGTCTTATAATTCTTTTATGCACAGCGCCATCTATTTAAAGCTTAAAGTTAAGTTGTATCTGTTCGGACAGATAAAGAATGCTGTTTTTATGTTAAATTTCACTTAAAATAAAATTATATCAACTGAAAACGATGTTGTGCTAAAGTATTAAAATGATTAATAATTCTCCCGACGTAATTAATATTTAACTCCACAGTAAGTTTTATGCGTTATCAAGATTTGTTAGTACCTACTATTTGTTGTCAATAGATAGCGTTACATGTATTTATTTCTACTATCTCAAATATAAACTTTTTGAAAATTTAAATACATATATCTTTTGATAGATTGAAGCCATTGCAATGAAATAAAAACTAAAACCTACTCTGAGTTACTTGCAATTTTTGTGTGTAAAAGTTGTTTAAATTTATTGTGTATTTTTTACGTCATACGTGATCATATAAACAGACAAACAGATAAAAACTCCAAAAATGCTGGAAATGGATTCTGTTAGTTATCCTTTAACACCTTGGCTATTTTTTTTAAATATTTTCAATATACAGAGACAACTCTTCTACAGATTTATTATAAGTATAGATTTTAAGCATAATAAATGCTAGTTTAAGTGAATGTAATCGTATTTTAATGCAATGTATATTTGTCTAAGACTCCATAAAAATACGTCCTATGTAAATACTATAAAATGACAATATAAGTATAAAATGATACTATAAGGTTTTCTTTTAACGTAATAGCACATTTTTACCTGCACACCCGTTTCTTCTGAGAGAAACCGAAACTACATTAAAAATAAGCTATTTGTTCCGGACATATTTGCATTTTCTTTTAAGATATTTAGTATTCTCCTTAATCTGGGCATCCTACATGTGTTATTTCACCGTCTCCATCGTTCGTTATTCTCCGTAATAAAAATCAAATCCGACGTTCTTCGATTATTTTTTTGGTAACCAAATAAGATACGAAAATTTTATTTATAGGGATAGGTAGATCTAGAATAGCCAAGTAAAATAGAGTATTAATTAGTTTTTTGGTCTATTAACATATCGGATCATATATTTTTCATGAGTCGATTTATTTTTTCTACTTAAGAGCAAAAATACAAGAATTCTTTAACCGTACTTGGGTTCCTAGGTCAGTTCAACTACCTCGCAACAGGTATTTTATACCGCAGACATGCAAATTACGGAATCAACTACCAGATGTGTTTTCAAATAACTGGACAGATACAATTGGGTGGGTGTATTAACATATTTTATAAATGCCGGCAACACATTAATGGTTTCTCTGGTAGATCACTTTACGTTTTCAAGTAATTGTCAAAAGATTATAAACTTGTACATTCGTAACCATCACTAGCATTTACAACTGAACTACGACGGTGTTATGTATAATTTTACAATATGCTGTAAAGAATACAGTATTTATTACTGGTAAGGCGTTATTAGCTTTCTAAATCATATCATATAAAATAAATCAACAATTTCGCAAATACGACGATAGTAAATGTCTCGTCTTAACATGGTTATGTGACGTTGATTCAGTTATATTATTGTTAAATAATTTATTTATAATATGAAATTAATTACTTTAAGATATTTTATCAATAAACATTTATATATATATTTGTTATTTGGTGCAACAATGACCTAAGAAGATGCAAACAAAATTTGTTAATAGTCTTTCCACATATATTGACATATTATTTAACTTATTTCTAAAAGTGCGATTAACTCATTGTTGCACCAAATGAGCGATATGTATTTCCCAAGATTACAAAGTCAAAATTTATTTTGTTACCTAAGTGAAAAAATTAGAACGTGTAAGGTTATTAGATTGTGGAAGTAAACGAGATAGTCAATGGTTCCATTCACACTTGGGAGGAAGAATTATTCCCACTTGCTAGCTCTGATAAGATAAAATTTGTTGACTAATTCCGTCACTTAACACGAAAAACGGAGAACCAATTGTTTTTTCATGACGTGAACCAATTTCTTTTAGCTTTACGCTGTATCCTAGTTAAAACACTCGGTTCCTATTAAGACACTTCTTCTCCACTTCTTCTACACTTTTCCCTCGTTACAAGGGCGAGGAAATGAAAATATTAGTTATTTCATTTCCTTGAGTGGAAATTTCGCCCACAAACGGTTCTGTTCTACAGTCGTACATTTGTAGCCCTGTGCCACAACTGTCTATTTTATTACAAAACATTTTCCAGGTTATATAGGGCAGTCAATCAGTGGCTTAACTATAAGTTGGACGGGGCCCATGCTGTTAAAATTTCAAGATCCAAGTCAATCCCCCTTGTCGATAGAATTATCTGACTCCCAGCTGTCACTTATTGCTTCACTGGTGTATCTAGGAGCTATACCTGGTAAGAAATTGTATTTTTTTATATAATTTTTGTCGTAAGAGGGAAAAAATATTTACTACGTATAGTTTTGTTATCTATGATCAATAATAAGGTGCCTAATGCATGAAGTATCTTTGCTTCCAAACATTGCTAGAATGAATATGTTACATGAATGAATTCTGGTATATTTCAGCTCCATATGTAATGGGATGGCTGACCAATGTAAAAGGGAGGAAACTATGTTTAATAACAGGAGGACTTATGACATCAATATCATATCTCATTTTAGTTTTTGCGAAAAGCTTAGCAACCGTATATATTTGCAGAATCCTATGCGGTTTTGCAATAGCCAGTGTTACAGTGACTAATTTGGTGTACATAGGAGAAATTGCGTTGGTCTATTTGTATTTGTTATATAGCAGAAAAAAATAAAATCTTTATTATAAGTTATGTAGGAAAAAAATACATTTTACAAGCTTTTATTTTACTTGCCGTGTCCCTCAAATTTACGCACTTTCCGGTGGGTCCAATTGAGCTAAAATTTGGATTATGTGTACTTCCCAGTGGAACCGGTTGAGCTGAAATTTGGATGATGACTTTACTTTTCTGAGGATAGTGAAATTACCAGGGTAATGAAATTATCATTGTGGCCAGTTGTGGCACAGAGACACAAAGTGTTACTGTAATACCGACTGGTTGTGGGTTCGATCCCCACTCGAGGAGATGAAATATGTACTTAAATTTATATTTTCCTTTTCTCTTTCTGGTAACCAGATAAAACATGGCGTTGAGATCTGCCACTCGACAACGAAGTGTTTTGTGTTGTTGAACGAATACTAGGTTCCCTCAGCCTACCCTGCAGCGGGATACAGCGTGAAGCTGATTTATTTATTTATTTACATATACTTACAAAGGTCCAAATTAATTGTTAAAAATAAGTTGTTCACAATTTCTCACAATTAATTAAATTTACTACTATTATTTTTAAAAATAAGGTGTGTTTAGACCCACTGTAGTATCAGTGAGTTATGAAATTCATTATAGCTCTTAAGGGTCGGAAACAAAACGTGGTGCGTTCTCTAACCAGAGCGGTGCAATGAAATTAGGTTAAATATAATCATTGTTTTAATGTTCTTAAAAAAATATATATTATAAAATATAAACAATTTGTAGGTCAAAGAATATCAGAGGTGTACTTTTAGCAATTTTAGGAATATTTAATACAGCTGGAGCCTTGCTGGTATATACTGGTGGAATGTTCTTATCTTACAAAGGTACAACGTCCATAGGTTTGGTTGGAGGATTAGTGTGTACGTTTTGTGCCTTTTTCATACCAGAATCTCCTATATTTTATGTATTAAAAAGTAAGGTTATACAATTTTTTATATATCTAGTAACAATATTGTAAGAAAAGTAAACATATTGTGATCTTACTATAATATTTTTGATTATTATAATTTTGTCATGGATTTGATAACTACTCATCATAATTATTTATGTATTATTTTTAGATGATGATACGTCATTAAAAAAAGTTTTAAAAGAACTAGACAGATCTGAAGATATAGACGAATTAATTGCATCAAAAAAGGAATACCAAAATTCTACAAGTACCAATGACTGGTTGGATTTATTTACAGATAAAAGTAACAGAAAAGCTTTAGTTGTGCTAATTTGTGCCAACATATTTTTACAGTGTAGTGGTATCATTACAATTGTACTATTCTCTGGAAGAATATTTGAAATGGCTGGATCATCTATAGATCCTAATTTATCAATGATTGTTATATTATGCTGCCAGTTATCTGGCAGCATGTTGGTACCCTTTATCATCGAAAAGTGTGGAAGAAAGCGTCTGATGATGATATCTTGTATATTTTGCTCTTTGAGTATGGTAGGTGTGATTCTTTCTAATTTTTGAATTACTTCCTCTGTTGTTTGAGAGTGGTACTGAACATCAGATTGTAGGTTTAGTTTACAAAGTGTAGTGTTGAGGGTCACTATCTTATGATAGGTATTCTTATCGGAAGTGGAAATATTTTCACATGAGTAAGTGTCTACGATGCATGACATACGTTAAAAAGTATTCTTTTATATTAAAGATTATAATATCGGCATACGTATCTTTACGAGTTTAACAAAAAATTTTCTTTATTTTTCAGTTTATATTGGGTCTTTACTTCTATTTGGACTTTATAGAATACCTTGGAATTAACAATATCAAATGGTTACCACTTTTTATTCTTATTATATTTTTCTTCACTTTTGATATAGGTGAGTAAAATTTCATAAACATAAGTTAAGTAAGTAGGTATTATATTATGTATCATAGATTATCTATCACATTATGTATTAGGGGAGTTAAGACTATATGTATAAAAAAATTTGTTCCTCATATTGCAGGGTTGAGAGAACCTACCGTTAAGACACTCCGTTCTCCGTTTTTCGCATATGATATCACCACATTGTGTGTTACTAATACCAAATTGCTAAATAAAAGCAATTTCTATGAAAAAAGATCTCCTTTCCGTTTGATTCAAATTCAACACGGTTCCACTTCACAACGACGTCTTTTATTTTTTTATTAACGTCGTTTTCAAAAACATTGTACTCCACCTTTTAATAACTTGAAGACAGTTTCACAAAAATATATTAATGATATTATACATTTTACTTCTAGGCTTAGGCATAATCCCAACAACTTTAATTGGTGAAATGTTCAAAAGTAATGTAAGAAGTAAAGGATCTGCCGTGGCACTGACCTCGTCGTGGCTATGTGGATTTATTGTATCCACAACATTTGGAGTTTTAATGAATATTGTTGGTGCTCATATATTATTCTGGTTCTTCTCGTGCTCGTCGGCTTTTGCGTGTGTATTCACCATCCTATTTATACCAGAGACGAAAGGAAAGAGCTTATTAGAAATACAAAGGGTAAATTAAATAGGCCTTCATTATTTTAGGCCGGCAACGGACCTGTAGCTCCTGTGGTGTTACAGGAGGTCGTGGGCGGCGGTGATCACTTACCATCAGGTGACCCGTACGCTCGTTCGACTTGCCTTTTTCCATAAAAAAATAAATAAAAAAATGTTTACTTAATTTTTTTCATCTACTAGACAATGTTGTATGCTGTATTCCTCATAGTTATGTTATAAACTACTTTAAAATTGTGCCCATAAATATTGATTGTTATTATTAATTTTATAGATAAGATTAGTGCAAAATGAGAGAAATTTATGTAGATATCCGCGACGTGAATTCGACAGCCGTTGACAGTATAGTCAATAATTTCTATTGAGTGCTTTTGTATGATCACTGATCGAAATTCATTTCCGTTCATTTTTTTATTACTTTTTAAATTTTAGTATTATTGAGGCCAGTCGTGGCGCAGTGGCACGAAGTGTGACTGTAAAACCGACTGGTTGTGGGCGGAGAGAATACTTCGTTGACCACTTTACGCCTGAATTAGCAAAATCCGCACTTTGTCTTGTATTAGCATGGAAATAAAATAATTCATTCTCTCGAATGGGGCCGGAATACACAACAGTCGCGTTTCTCCACTTAGCAAGTAAGCCTTCTATAAAGCGGATAATAATTAAGAGAGTAAGTAATTTGGTGGAAAGAGTGGATAAGTGTATCTACTCTATCCACCAAATTACTTAAAAATGAATATAAGCAAAGTCCTTTTGTAGTAAACGCGGATGTCACTTTTAATCCTTAAAAATATAATATTATAGCAGGGTTCTGTTCTCTGTTCCTCACTTTCCGCCCAAGACATTGCGTGTTGAGTGGCGAAACTCAGCGCTATGATTTATCTGGTTACCAAAGATAGAAAATGAAAATAATTCGTACCCCCAAGTGGGAATCGAACCCATAACCGTCGCGTTCACAGTCAGTAAACGCGACTTAAAACTCTATTTTACTCTTGTACTTTCATTTGATCACAGATGCAAGCCTACAGTAAAGTACAGGTAAAAATAGCTAGTCATTTTATAATTTTCACATTATTTATATTTTATATATACATTTACATATAAATGTGTGTATTATGTCACTCAAATATATTTATGTTCATAATATTATATTACCTGTATCATTGTGAGTACACGTGTTATAATGATTATCCTTATTGTTTTACAATAATTGTTGTTTATTATTTTTTTAATAATTGTCTTCTTTGCTGTTTAAATAATACACTCGCACAAATTTTCTATTTTTACCTTTACTCTTTTAATGTATAAAGCAGGGTAAGAGCCAAAAGCGTAGTGTTGTGTACATTCCGTTATCCACTTAATTCAACGTCGTAATTTCGTAACATAAGTACGTAAAATAATTTTAAATATATAATCATTAATTTTTAATCGACTTCAAAAGAAATGAGTTTTCCGGTTTCACGTCGGTTTGATATTTTTAGAATTGAAAAATTTTTGAGTATGATGAACTATTGAGAATATATAATATTTTCATTTCCTCGCTATGGTAACGCGGCGTTGAGTTCCGCCACTAAGTCTTTGGTGCCTTGTCACAATTTTTTCAGAAACTTTAAGCTATAATATATTGAGATTATACTTTTGCATTAAATCAAGTATATTCCAATTATTCCAATTTCAAGCACAGCCTAAGTTCTCAAAATGACTACTACTATAGGGAGTAGGTCTAGAAAATTGACAGTGTATATGAGATTTTTTAAAATAAATAATTAGTTTTAGTTAGTGTACGTTTTTTGTAAAATATTTTTTTATTAGTATTCCTGGGTGAAAAATAAACTAAGACTAATCCTTGTGCAATATGTGGGTAATATTATTGTATGGTGGTATTTATTACTCTGTTTATTATGATATTACTCTGTTTTCCACAGTTAAATGTATATACTAGTGTGAACCGTCGCATTAAATAGCAATTAAAAATAACAATTAAAAACATTAAATAGCCTTAAAAATATTTTTAATATTTTTAAAGTGTTATTCCACACTTAAGAAAGTTTTTATACGTTTAATATTATGCTTTTTTTAAATAATTCAGAAAATGCCTGAAGTGTGGTTAGTCATCCTGCCAAGGACATCAAGTTTTTTTTCTTTTTAGCTTCAAGGTGTATCCCACATACATATATCAGATTAGGCAGAGAAAACTTGCGAACCTAGTGTTAACACTGCGCTCCCATTATATTTGATTTCCTCGAGTGGGAATCACACCCACAATCTGTCGCGTTTACAGTAGCACGCTTGTGTAGAGTATCTTAACACTAGGTTTCTAGTTGTTGTGTTTAATGATATATAGCAAAATAGTGCCGATTTACAAAAGTAGATAGATCTGATCCTGGAAACTACCGACCGATCTCTGTTTTGTGGTATTTAAGTAAAATGTTTGAAAAAAAAAATATTTAAGCAGTTTACAATTTACTTACTTATTAACAATTGTTTCTATAGTGAGTAATATGGTTTCACCAAAGGCAAGTCTACTACACATGCAGGTGCTGCACATTTATATCGCATGGGAGAAGTCACAAAATGCCATTGGAGTGTTTTGTGATTTATCCAAAGCCTTTGATTGTGTAGACCATGAAACTCTGTTATTAAAACTATATCATTATGGTATACAGGATACTGCCCTTGATCTTATTGCCTCATATCTAAACCAAATAATCCAGAAGGCTTGTATAAATAATATAAATTCATCTGGATCTTTTCTAACGATGGGCGTTCCACAAGGATCTATTCTGGTCCCCTTTTATTTCTTCTTTATATTAACGATCTTTTTTTTAAGCAAAGACATATGTGATATTGTACTCTCCGCAGATGATACCTCTTTATTATTAAAGGTGGACAGGAAGAAAATAAACTATGACGAATTGAATAGTGCATTATCCATATTTATGTATTCTTCGTTGTTATATATTCTTCGTTCATTATTATATATTCTTTCGTTGGTTTGATATTAATAATCTAATGTTAAATGCTAAAAAACTAAATGTATTGAGTTTACTTTACCAAATGTTAAAAATATAATTTTAGTCTAGTAATTAAAAGAGAAACTCTCAATTTGTCGGAATCAGCTACTTCCTTAGGTATAATTATAGATTCCAAACTCCAGTGGAACACTCATCTGGAGGCACTTGCGGGGAAACTCAGCTCTGCCGCGTTTGCAATAAAAAAAAATAAGACAAATGAAGGACGTTAAAACTGCCCAACTAGTCTACTATAGCTATTTTCATAGTATATCTCTCTCAGATATAAATTCAATATTTATTCTCCAAAAAAGAGATACATTTATAACCTAAGGGCTCGAGATTTTCTGCGAGATGTTTTTAAAGATGCAGGTATCATTACAGTTGCTTCACAATTTATATATTATAATATTCTGTTAGTCCGATAAACTATACAGCGTCATAGTAAAAATAGTGATAAACATACGATGGGAACGAGAAATAAAGATGAGCTTGTCGAGTTTGTATTTTGTGTTTATCTTTTATTTTAAAATTGACACTATTTTGTTATAACACTTGACTTACATGGATTAAAATCAACTAATGCATTTACACGCGATAGAATTAAATTGATTGATTGGATTTGGATGTTTACTTTTAATAAAAATAATAATTTCTCATGTTATTTATGTGAGACCGTCTTGGTGCTGTGCCACATCATCTGACTGTAAGTGCGACGGGTGTGATTCGATTTCCTGTAGGAAACATGAATTTTTTTCATTGGTAGAAAAATGTAGCAACTTGTGCTTTATATGCCTAATTGTATGTATACATAGCACAAGTTATATTGTAAATTTAAAATTGTTGAGAGTTTCCTAAGTCAGGAAGCAATAAGAATAAAAATATATATATATATTTTTTTTTATTTTGTTTATGTTATTTTGTCTATAGCTAGTTACTGCACAATAGACCTTAAAAACAGAAGCATACTCCAACTCCTCTAAAAAAGACAGATTTTAAATATGAAATAAGGAAAAGCTTAGATCTTCTACGTACGAAAAGAGACAGTAGACTACCAAAATTTTCTAAAGAAATTAAAATGAAAACAAGGAAGCCTGATACTAACATCGTGATGTTAGATGTGATCGAAATGAATATTTTTCCACTAAAAAAAAGTAAGAAACGAAAACATCCTTGATGCAAAGGAATGTTATTTCTTTTTTTATTTTTTTTTATTTGTGGTTAAATCCTAAAAATTAATGGCCTAAATAGGGGGGACAAAATTTGGTATTAAAGCCGCTAGTACAAGTGAGGTATCAGATGAAAGGGTTATGGTCAGCTAAGCATGAGTTTCAGAAATAGCTCAAGACCACCAATTCTTATAAATTAGCAAATTATAATTATTATTAAATGTTAGCTGAAAACCTAAGGCTAAATTATGCCTAAACTAGTTATTTTTACCCGTCTTAACCTTATGATGATGTTTTTACATATACATATTTGTTAAGTATAATTAAATCTTAAATATAGTCTAATAAGGTGTAAGAGACTTGGTACTAGGTTGTTGACTGTATCACTATGGTGGAGGATATGACTGCTATCTTCTGGTCTTTCACAGCCATTTTTAAGTTATACTCCAAAATATTTCTCGTCGTTGTCCACATCGCGTATCGAATGGTTTTCCCTTAGTAATGAATATATTTGTCAAAAATATTATAATAATAAGAAGAAAAATATCAGTAAGAAAGATGCTGAGGATAACAATTGTTTCAAAATTTTAATATGAATATTAAAATTTTGGTATAAGTTAAGAAGAAATTATGTAAGTACTAATACACTGTAGGACCAAAAAAGGTCTATGCAAAAGTTCTATAACTATTCAGGTAAAGCCGTGGGCGGGCCGCTAGTACAATAAAATTTGTTACACTGATATATATAGTTGTGCATTTGTATAATGTATAATATTTATACATTATACATTATATATATAAATGCACAGCACTATAATTCTTTGTCATATTTTGCATGCCACATTTTTAGGGTTCCGTACCTCAAAAAGAAAAAACGGAACATTTTATTCCTTAAATACTTAACGGATCACTCTGTTATTCGTCTGTCAAGACCATTTATCTCAAGATTACGTAGAGGTATAAAATTAAAATTAATATCAAACAATCAGGTCTATAAATAAGTCAAAAGAAAAAAAAAGTCTCTAATTCAACGCAATTAAAAAACAAGAAGATTTATGTATAGTTTTTGGTGTATTTTGTATGAAATTCTCGTAATCAAACTTGGATACTTCACATGGATGAAATTTGACACCGAGTAAGAACTTACAAAATAAATAAAGGGAATTTATGGATTTATCATACAGAAAATGATTACAAACTTATTTCATACAAAATGGGTACATACGGGCGTAGGTCAACTTAAGTTTGTCAACTCCTCTAAGTTCAACCTACCCCCTACAATTCTGAAATTAGTACGAAACTCGGTGGGCGAATCTGACTCGCACTTGACTAGTTTTTCTTATTTATATAATACAAGTAATAAATATAAAGTGAGGTAGATATGTATTATAAGTGCAATGGAACATGCCAATATAGTTTGTGAAGTCATTCAAGAATAATGTCTCTTACAGCCGGCGTTAAACGACAAGTTGTTACAGCGGCTATCTGTACGTGTATCGTTCTATTTCATTTTTATCATTATGTTATATATTGTGGATTATTTCTAACTTATGCTTTTTGTTGTTTTTTTTTTATATTTTTATATGAGTGATAACCGATACAGGCTCAGCCTGATGTAAAATTTTTGTGATTATAAATAATTTCGAATATTTGCAATGAAAGTTTACAGCTAAATGTAAGTCATTTTAAATTTATTTATCATAATGAAACTTAGCAACTATACATAAATCAGCTAACAATACAATAATATAGTACCATCGATACAGCTTGATGACGGATCCGAAAGGCGGGATATGAAATCCTGGGAATTGGGATTAACCTTAGTAAAACCATTAATTTGGGATTATTTCATTTGTCTTGACATTTCTGTTTATTTCTTTGAGTGACAAAGAATGATGAAAATTGTAAGATTATGGAATTAGAAAGATTGTGGGATGGGATAAGCGTGCTTTTCATTTTTTAGACTTTTAATTAAGTGTGTTTGAATAGTGTTTTTAGTGTTGCATTTAAATTTTTCATTATTTTAACAGTACAATGACATGTTAAATATATATAACAAGACTACTTACAACTACGAACAACTGTTAAACAGTACAAATACGTATTTTTTTCATTAAATTGTCAATATTTACTGGTATATTATGTCATATATATATATATATATATGTATGTGT
>JAAIXJ010000042.1:0-47009 GCA_013403705.1 Heliconius hermathena | reverse complement strand
TTAAAAGTATGTTCGAGAAGTATTTTAAATAATGGCAACTATTACAATGTTTTTAATTATCTTAACTTAGCCGCGGAACGGCTAAGTTTTGTTGTATTTACATTATTTTGTTCGACTTTAGACATTGAGTGTTTTAATTTATTTGGATGTTGTTTAATATTAATTTTTATCATAAATCGGATTTCTAAACTCGTGATGAATGTGACATGTGATTACAGAGTATTTTTCTGAAATGTGTAACTATTGTGTGTCAGTATTTGAGTGTACTATCAAAACATACATTCTTTTAAGACATTTCAAACAAATGTTGAGTTTTTAATATTACTTATGATGTAAATATTAGTGGAAGTAAAAGGAGATTGCGTCGATGACGATGTTAAACTAATGTTAAATGTAAGTACCTATCTATCGTAGTTCAATATCGTTTTGTGTGTTAAAAATTTTGTGTATAATTTTGTGGGTGGGTCAATAATCTTGCATTATTTCGAAATAATTTCATAATAAAATAAAAGAAATAAAGTAGCATTTTATTGAACAATTTTAATAAGAGCTTTGAACGTTGTTTAGATTTATTATAAAAAATAGGTAATTGCGTGACAAAGAACGAGAAATATCGTTCTTTCTCGTTCGGTTATGTGTTTATGAATGAAAAGTAGAAGATCGGCAACGCTTAGTAGTAGTTTTTGTAGTAGTACGTGTATGTGTGCGTCACACGAAATAAAGGCTTGGATAAAAATCGTGAAATGAAAAAAAAATCCTACGTCTAAACTGTTGAGGTACCTTGATTAATTTCTTTTGCTTTGTGTTTCAAATATTTTACCCTATATGCAGTTTCAGTAAATGGAGCGCTGGCGCTTCCACCCTGTATATTTTTTATTTTAATCTTAAAATAATAAACATCTGTTTATTCATAATGTATTTCATGTAGCGCAGTTACGAATAGATAACAATAACGTAAACACATACTACTACAAAAATACTAGTAAGCAATGCCGGTCTGCTTCAGCATCGTTGTTTACCATTACCACGCCATTACCTACGACTAGATTTCGTGAATGAGGCGTTTGTGGCGTTGTCGCCTTGATAGGTTTGTGTCTGTGTGCGTCATTTTTAACAAATGAAAAAAACTTTAAAATTTTTTGGAAAAAAAAATTATTAGGCTATTATTGAGTAATTAAAACTGTGGTTTCATTTAAAGTGGTGCTAACAAAAACATTCTGTATATTAAAAATATTTTTAATAATATAGAATTATTAAATATATCTATTTATATATTTTTAATTTCTTCTTATTATATTTATTATTATTAAAATATAATTCTTAATTTCTGTAAAAGTAGTAATGTCTATGTCACTATTTTCATTTTAAATAAAACTCTTTTAACCGGATTAATCGCGTATATTTTGTATTATACATTTTTGGAAACCCGACGTTTCGAACACTTGTCCGTGGTCACGGGTAGATTGAGGTGGCATTCGTCTGTCAGTTGACATAATTATTATATCAGACTACCGCCAATGATTTCTTAAATTCTTGAGACCAGTGAAAAGTAACATTCCTTTACAGTGTGCAGGTGTATACAAACTAGATTGTGACTGTGGCTTATCATATTATACATTGGTCAAACAAAGAGAAGCATCGGTGTTAGGGTGAAGGAATACATCTCCGATATCAAGAATGGGCATGTATCAAAGTCACACAAGTCATGTGTGAGCACACTGTGGATAAACCTAGCCATTACATAAGGTTTGATAAACCCCTAATCCTCGCTAAGGTTAACAGATATATTTCTAGAATGATCCGCGAGGCTATTGAAATACAAAAACATCCTAATTTCAATAGAGAGGACGGCTGGAAGCTTTCTAACACCTGGGACCCACTCATAATATCTTTAAAGTCTCAAACCCACCATACCAGAGGGCAAGATACAATTAGCTCATTCTGCAAGAATCCAAGGCAGTACGCGAGGAAATAAAGAAATCGTTGGCGGTAGTCTGATATAATAATTATGTCAACTGACAGACGAATGCCACCTCAGTCTATCCGTGACCACGGACTACTGCAAAGTGTTCGAAACGTCGGGTTTCCAAAAATGTATAATACAAAATATACGCGATTAATCCGGTTAAAAGAGTTTTATTTAAAATATGTAATAATCGTGAAAATCAAAGAACTTATCACTATTCTCATATTTATTAAAAAAATATTGAGAAAAAAAAATAATTTTATCGGTCACAGTTATTGATTAATAATTATACATTATTTTATTCATTTCAGGTCCATTTGTGGTGGGATGGCTATCAAACTACCAAGGTCGAAAACCATGTTTTATTTATGGTGGTATTTTGACCACTCTTACATATATTGTTCTACTGTTTACCAAAAATTTGCCGATGTTATATATTGGAAGACTATTAAATAGCTGTGGTACATCAATCATAGTTGTCAGCAACATTGTATATATAGGTGAAATGGCGTTAGTATAGACTAGATATGTAAAATAGTTATATACGAATAATAGTTTATATATGAGTACAATAACTCATAGCGTTAAAAATAAGAGTGTTAAAAGCCTCCGTTTCCAGCCCATTTTGTGAAACACGAAACAACTGGAACTTGTCTTATGAATTGAATTAACAATTCATTGAACATAACAACCCTTATCTCGTGTTCACTTATTCAGTCATACATTTTCCAAATGTTTTTAACAAATTAAATAATTTTAAGATTGATTATATCAAATAAATTTTCTAAATAAGTATTGATTATATCAATTTTACTATAAGAAACTGTGTGATGACAAGTTAAATATTATAGGAGAGGACAGAGGTACATACTTATAAACAATATATAGTAAATTCGTAATTTGATTTCAAAGGGCAAATAATAAACAAAACTAAGCAACTTCATGGTTTCCGCATAACAGGATAGATAAATGGAACCTGTTGTAAAAAAATCCATTTCACACTTTCCCTCAATTTTTAATGATTGCGAAACGCGACGCAGCTCTTTTTGGGAAATGAAAATAATTTAAATTAAAATCATTTCTCGGGTGGGAATCCCATCACATCCATCGCGTTTACTGTCAGACGATGTCCCACTCTACAATGGCCTTAATAGTATCCTCGTTTTTATTTGCTTTTATTAGATTTTATAATTTGATTTTTTATTTATTGATTTTTTTATAGATCCACACATATTAGAGGGATTCTCTTAGCTGCTTTCGGAATATTCACTACTTGTGGATCAATTACAATGTTTTCCGTTGGACCATTTCTATCCTATCAAGGAACAGTTTATGTTGGAATGGTTATGTCGATTATATTTACGGTTGCTGTTTTAAGTATACCGGAATCACCAATGTATTATGTTTTGAAAGGTATCTTAGTATTGCAACCGTTTTTAATCAATATTTACAGGTAAGAGTTTAAGAGTGTAACAGATTTTTGTTTTAGAGAAGATTTTTTACACACGTTTCTTTTTGTTCGTGATTTTTTTTATTTATTTATTTATCTATTTTTTACATTGTAAATACATGTATTATATAATCTTGCCAAACTCGTGAGTTTGTAGGCAAGAAGCGCTCATTACATTTTTAACCTAAACTAACATTCTAATACTAAACTACTGTACCGACAATTATAATTTAAAATACCTTACAATAAAAAAAAGAAAAATAAACTAAAAACAAGTAAACACTTAACTCTTACATCCCTTATACTAGCAATTATTAAACTATATAAAATACAGTAGAAATAAAAATATCCAAAAGAAATTAAAAAACAAGCAACAACATTTAATAACTATTACCAGTCTTGTACTATTAATATTCTATAATATAAAATACAAAAACTAAAAATAAAAATTCAAACAACAAGTGAGCACTCAATGACTAAAACAAAAAATAGCATATCTATATAGAAAATTTATAAACATTATAAAAAAAATCTATTTTATGCCCTCGTCTACTTCTTTAAGAAAGAAATCTCTCAGTTTTACCTTTAAGATTGGTTTACTGATGTCATTACTCAATTTTTGATTTTTTGTTATACGGCGAGTGTATATACATGCATTTAGTTTTTCCAAAATTTATAATTATTCCGTTATCATGTGCCCATTTAGTGATGTTTTCAAAATCCGTTTGAATGTAGTTTTGTATAACAGATATATCTTTTGTGGCATAGGTCAAACACATATCATCCGCATACATGTACACCCGACACTTGTTTACAACGTTAGATACGCTATTTACGTGCATCAGGTACCCCACCGGTCCAAAGACTGATCCAGTCGAAACACCTAGATTCACGTCCATTTCTTCACCGGTTACACCAGCAACAACAGTCTGTATCTTTCTATTACTTAGGTACTTTTTGAACCATTTATTGCGGGATACGTAGTCCTACACTACGTATCCCGCATTCATCCATCGCCTTAAGCAAAGCATCGTGGTCCAATGTGTGAAAAGCCTTTTTATAGTCAATACAAACCGTTATCACGTGCTCACCGGAGTCTAAACAGCTGTTTATGTAATCAGCAAAGGCCGTCAGTGCTGTCACAGTGCTACGCCCTTTTCGAAAACCGTGTTGAGCATCCGACAATACATCATAACTCTCTAAAAATTTACTAATTTGGCCTACAATAATTTTTTCTACAATTTTGTCAATAGTTGACAATATTGGTCTGTAGTTGGAATAGTCTAAGTGATTTCCCGATTTATAAGTGGGGCGTATGATGATTTTTCTCAGCTGATCGGGGTAGGGACCGGTGGTTAAACTCAAATTAATAAACCTAGCAATAACACAACTCATCTGTTTACACACATATTTTATATCTTCTACCCTAATTGTATCCAAACCCTATGCCTTTTCGCACGATAACTGGTCTATACATTTTTAACTTGGAACGAGCTGACTTTAATAAATCTCAAACTCACCAGACTCGGCTGCACATAAGTGTTCCTATCAAAGAATTTTATGTTACATACATGGTTAATCCCTTAATTTCCTCCGTAAAAGTTTTTCCAAAAATTGTACAGATTTGACTAATACTTTCAGTTTTGCCTAAATTTTTTATTATCACATAGTCGAGACTAGCTTTCTCCCTTCCGAGCCAAGAATTAATATTCGACCATATTTTCCTATAATCCCCGTTACATTTTTTTTATTTCTTGTTGTCTATATTTGTTTCTTGCCTCGATTATAAGTTTATTCACTTTGTTTCTAAATTTAGTTTAATCTAATTGCTTACACATACTTTTTGGATCCGCCTTCCATATTTTAAATAAGTAAGCCCTACCCTTTATCATTGTACATAAACAATTATTAATCCACGGTTGTGTTTTTCTTTTATTACTTTTAGTAACAACGATTATAGTGCTTTCTTTGTAAATTTGTTTAAATACTACTTTCATATAACCGTAACGGGCAAGTATATCTTAGTAATTGCGTCCAATCATAATGATTGAGTTTTTGCTTAAATAACTTATCACTAATAACTTCACGCATACTAATGTCATTGCTAAAACTGTCGCTCTCGTTACCACTGCGCATACACTCACTCACACGGAAACTTAAAATCAGTCCAATGGCATGATGATCGGATAGATTCGCCTCGAGTACGTACGACATCGGGGACTCACTCCGTCCCGCTCGCATCCACGAGTGGTCCAGCCAAGAAGCGTCGACTCGCCCGCCGACGATCGCTTCGCGCGTTATCTCTGCATTTGGTATGACGCGCTGCAACTCGAATTCACACAAGGTGTTTTTGTATCTTGTAGTTATCGGGTTTAATTTGTTTTTGAAAATGTCTATGTTCATGTCACCAATTACCACAATATGTTCAGACTCCGGAATAAATTTTATCATATTCGACAGCTGTTCCACGAATAGTGACTTATATTTATTTGGTGGCCTATAAATAGCAAAAATGTGCGTAATGTTTTTTCCTGCTGTTAACTGGCCATGAATCACCTCTGACTCTGAAGATTTCTCTTTTTTAATGTTTAGATGGAATTTATCCTTTGCATAAACCAGTATGGTTACTAGTATAGTACCGCCTCGGATAGTTTCCTTTGTATATATATGTGTATTATATCCTAATATTTTATAGAAAGTTAATTTTTCTTCCTTGATATTTATTTCGCTCAATATGATTTTTTTTTTAATAATTGACCCACTCTCCTCCGGCATGACCGGAGACTTTTTATATCTTTAGTTTTAATTTATAATTTATGGTCGATTTATACAGGTACATAACTATACATAAATTCACAGGTATATAACTATACATAAATATTTATCTAATCTAAGTGATTATAGCTAAGTTTAGTGATTTTCTAATTCTAATTTTACATTGTACTTATTTTTTTATTTCCTACCGCCTATGTCTTATTATCGAATTTATAATATGTCTAATCCCATAATTTATACATTATGGGTATTTACATGGATTNCAGACAGATATATATATATGTATGTATGTATATCTATATGCCGTTTTTTCTTAAACTATAGTTTGTGACATTGGTACAGAAGTCCATAAAATGTGCACAATGTTTTCTGTTTTTCATTATATCTTTTATAGTGTTTTCTGTAATCGTTATGTCCATTTTTTGTTCAGTCTCCATGCGGGCTCTGGAGAATATTGGGCATTCAGTGAGCAGGTGTATTACAGTTTCTCTCTTTTGGGAATCACATTCACATTCAGCACTGTCCTTCAACTTGTATTTTGCCAAATACTCCCCATAGCCCCCATGGTCTGTAAGTGCCTGTGTCAGTATGGGTGTAAGTTTTACTGATTTTGAAACCCTGTCGGCGTCGCTGACCGTTGGCAGGTATATTTTAGTAGTTTTACCTTTATCCGATTCGACATATCTTTTATTCCAGGTTTCGACTGTGGCTTCTCTCACTTTTCTCTTGATATAGGAGATGGGACACTCGTCATAATCTGGTGCCTTTCGAGTGTTTTGAGCCGCGTTTTTAGCCAGCTCATCCGCCCTCTCATTGCCCGGGATGCCAGCATGCGCCTTCACCCAAAAGAGTTTAACATCTTTGTCCTCCTTTTTCGCTCTTTTTAAATTTTCTTTTATGAAAAATGCGATTGGGTGGGACGCATCCTGGTCTCCCAGCAATTCGAGGGCTGATCTGGAGTCGCTCAAAATGCGTCTGCTCCGAGGAACCTACCGCAATCTTGGTGGCTTGGTAGAGGGCGAAGAGTTCGGCCTGAAAGACTGTACAGAAAGACGATAGAACGTACTTTCTGGCCAGCTTTTCGGCTTCTCCCTTCCAGCACGTTAGTGCTGCCCCTACCCCGCCACCAATCTTGCTTCCGTCTGTGTAGATTACCATGCCCCTCAGGTCATGGCTCTCCACACTCTCCGGTTCTAGGCTCTCGATGCAGCCGAAACGCACTTCGGGCTCTTCCGACGGATGGGACGTCTGGCTGTGAGCAATTCTCTTCTCCACCTTTCTTCCGTGGAGGAATTCTTGCGGCTTTCCCCTTTTGGCCTCATACACTCTTGCCGCTTCCCTCACCCTCAGGTCGAGGGGGATCAGTCCGCTCAGTGCCAAGGCAGCGTCCAGAGATACCGTCCTATAAGATTTTATGATCTTTTGGGCGAAGCCTCTCTGGACGGTGTCCAAACACTTGCGGATACAGATCTTTTCTGCTTCAGCCGCCTACACACTGCCCGCGTATAGAACTATGGGTTCTATCACCGCGGTGTAGATTGTCCTGATAATCTCGGGTCTCAGGCCCCAACTAATTTTTGCCGATTTTGCTAAAACTCTGTAAATATTGATAGCTTTTTTGCATACTATCTTCACGTGATTGTTAAATTTTAATTTTTGATCAATATTTAAGCCTAAAATTTTAATTTCCGTAACTAGTTTGATGGGGGTACCTCCCATGTGCGCGAATGGGGTATCATACTTCATTTTTCTTGTCACAATCATCCCATAAGTTTTGTGAGGAGCAAACTTTAATTTGCTCTCCATACCCCATTCGTGCACACGGAATAGTACCTGTTGAGCCTTTCCCGAGGTCTGGGTACTCGAGTCATCCGAGATTACCAGGACAATGTCGTCCGCAAAGGCCTGCACGTGTACCCCGAGTGCTGCCACTTCATCCAAGAGGGGGTCCAGGAGTAGGTTCCAAAACGTGGGTCCGCTAATTGAGCCCTGTATGCAGCCTTTAGTGGTGGTTAGGCTGTGCTTGTTATCCGCGTAGCGGACCGATACTCTCCTGTCCTTCAAATAGCTGTCTACCAGCCTTCTCAGGTTTTTCGGGCAGCCCTTCTCCGCTAACTGACATCTGATGGCAGGCCACCACGCTCAATATGATTATGTCTACTTTATGTTTATAGTTTTCCAACAAAACTTGCAACTCATTAAATTTTTTTCGTAGTGATCTAATATTCAAGTGCAATAAGTGTAGGGAGTTCTTATTTGAGGTAAAATTATTACTCAACATTTCTATGTCACAATAACATTTAAAATTGTAATCAGCTGCAATAAAATTTGTTGAATCGAATTTTATGGGGCAAAATCACCTAGTGTACAACAACAGTGCTAAGTACACTTATTTGTTACCCTCAAACTTATTTAAATCTTGCTCCGATCTTATATTGTAGATTTTTTTTCCTTCATTACTTCTTTTAGCCAAGATATTACCATTTTGAACCCAAATATATTGATAAACCATTGGTTTTAAAGTATTTCTAACCATTCATAGCAGCTGGGGGTTGTATTTCGGCAAGCTTTCGTTAGTAAATATTTTGTTGTTACTGCCATTGCTGTATACTGTATTGTTACTTATTTTGTGGTCCTTTTTTACTGCTATCCATTGGCCACGAGCATGTTTAGAACTCAGTGTAACTAGTACGATTTTAGGTCTTTTATCATTTAGGTTTTCTTGGCCTACCCTCCGAGCGTTTTCGATATCGTTGGGGTCTAATTTTAATTTTTGTGCTAGATCTTTTACCACCGTTATTATATTTTCGTCGTTCTTCTTCACTAGTCCGTGTATTTCTATGCTTTTTTCTTTTTCCCGCATTTCTATCTCCTGGATCCTTTCTTCGAGGGCAGTATTACACTTTTTTTTATCAGCTTCACGCTGGATCCCGCACACAGTAGGGTAGGCAGAGGAAACCTTGTATTAAGACACTCCGTTCCCCACTTTCTGCCGAATTCTGGAGGCATTGCGTGTTGAGTGGCAGAACTCAACGCCGCGCTTAACCTCGACACCAGAGCGAAGAAATGGAAATATAAATTTAAGTAAATATCTCATTTTCGAGTGGAGATCGAACCCACAACCACTCGGTTTTGCAGTCACACCTAGTACCGCTGCGCCACGACATTACACTTTTCTAAGTATATATTCTTTTGTTCTAAAGATTTTATCTTTTTCTGTGCTTCTTCCTTAAACTCAATTAGGTGTTGGTACATTTCGGCATAAAATTCAATGACTGGTGGTCAGGTCTTGAATTTTTTTTTCTACGCAGTAGATGACCTCTAGTTTTTTGTTTATATCTTCTAACAACTTTTCGTTTGTTACATCACTGGATACGTTCCCACTATTTCTTTGACAGTCATCACAAGTACTCGTCTGTGCAAACTGTTTTATATTTAGTGCACATTTTTTATGGTAGATGGTTTCACATCCCTTACACTTTATAGTATCGTCCTTATTTGGGGACACAAAAAGTTTGCATTTCTTACATTGAATCATTTTTCAGCTAGGTAAATTTTAAAATAAAAAAAAAAGAATCTTATACACGCGACCGTACGATGAGCGAGCCGTTCGGCGACTTTTAGACGAGCATAATGAATATAATTAAATATAATTAAGGTATAGCGAGTAAAGATGGTATAAAAAAAATAAAGGGATGCTGTGGATTTGTTATCACTTTCAAATTTGTCTATCTATCTATATCATAAATAAAATGAAATTGTCAATCGTCGTGAAGCAGAGGCACAAACATATGACTATTTCATTTCTTCGCTCTGGTAACGAAGCAGAAAGCGGCGTTGAATTTCGACATTTGAGCATTCGGCAGAAAGTTAGGAACGAAAGTCTTCAGGGGAACAGAGTCTCTTAACTTTCTCAGGTTCACTTTTACGCCTACCCTATTGTATGGCAGAAATTACTTATTTTTATCTTCACGATATCCCCGCTATCGTGAAGATAAAAATAAGTAATTTCTCCTGTAATTTCAAAATAACTGCGTATTTTCATTTTCGTATAGTTATTTACAGGAAGATTTTGCCTGTCTCTCTGTCTTTCTATTTGTCTAGGCACCTAAACACCTAAACTGATTTTTACGGGACTTTCACTGATTGGTAGAGGGGATTATGGAGCAACACATAGATTAATTTTTATCCCAGAGTGCCAGCGGGATAGGGATTTATGTGGCAAAAACCACGTTTGCCGTACGCGCGCACGGTTGATATGTAATAACTTAACAATTTCCAGTTAATTATGGCAATTATAGATAATCCTATTATAATAATAATCAACCAATATTCCCAAAATACAGTTAAATAATATTAAACAAATATTCGTATAGTTCACGCGAACGAAGCTATCGGGAGCAGCTAGTCTTAACTTATACATAAAGTGAAACCAAAATATTAGATCATATTATTATTGTTTTAATTACAATATAATCTAAGATTATTGATATTATATCATATATAGAACATAAAGACGAATATATAAATTAAATTAATAATTTAATTATTATATATACAAATATAATATTATGCTTGTAGATGAAGAAGATAAAGTCCTTGAAATTCTAAAGAAGCTTGGAAGGTTTGAAGATAAAGATATATTACTTGAAACGAAAAAGGAATATAGTTCAACCAACGAAAAAATGGATTGGGTTGAACTTTTTACAATAAAAACTAACAAAAAGTCACTGTTTATCGTTCTTAGTATAAATATCTTACAGCACCTTAGTGGTATTATGGCGGTTATATTTTTCTCATCATCTATATTTGAAATGGCTAATTCTTCAATAGATTATAACTATGCTATGATTATTATCGGATGTTTTCAATTAATTGGGAGTGTCATTTCGCCAACTTTAATTGATAGTGCTGGGAGAAGAAAACTTTTGTTATATTCTACTGCCGCATGTTGTATTACCATGGTGAGTAACCAAATTGAGATAAAAAATATGAGTATAATATACTAATATATTTATTTATACGTATGTATGTATGTCGTGGCGCAGCGGCACGAAGTGTGACTGTAAAACCGACTGGTTGTGGGTTCGATCCCCACTCGAGGAGATGAAATATTTACTTAAATTTTTATTTCCATTTCTTCGCTCTGGTGTCGAGGTTAAGCGCGGCGTTGAGTTCTGCCACTCAACACGCAATACCTCCAGAATTCGGCAGAAAGTGGGGAACGCAGTGTCTTAACACTAGGTTCCCTCTGCCTACCCTGCTGTGTGCGGGATACAGCGTGAAGCTGATTTATTTATTTATTTTATGTATGTATGTGAGTAAAAATGTGTGTAATATGTGCATTTCAGTTCTTTTTTTTCTGTCAATTATTTTATAGTTATTCCTAGTCGTGGCGCAGTGGCACAAAGTGTGACTGTAAAATCGACTCTGCCTTCCCTGCTGTGTGCGGGATACAGAGTGAAGCTGATTTATTTTATTTCCTTATGGGTGTACAATGAAAAGTATTATTATATATATCTATCTATTTCTTTACCGTTAGTGAGTGACTAACAGACAACGTATGACTGAAATACGCAACGTAGACAAGTTACATTTGGCATTAATTGGTACTTTTGGGAGCACTAAGAAAGAGATTCCCTACGGAAACGGAAAACACAAGATCAGACATTTTGTAACCTATGCAGACGAGATACATTAAATATTGTTTTTTTTATTTATTTCAGATGGCATTGGGTATATATTTTTATTTACTACATTTGAATCTTCCTGCATTGGACAGCGTGAAGTGGTTACCATTGGTTATATTGATCTTTTTCTTTATTGGCTATGACTCTGGTAAGGTATTGCTGTGTACTTAATATATTATTAATCGTAGATTCACAAGTCCACATGAACATTTGTTGGTACTTCTCATAATATAAATCGATTGTATTATATAAAAATATTTTGTTGTTAAAAATAAATAATCTTTATGTTTTACTGCTATATTAAAATTAATTATTAAACATAAATTATATAATCTTTCTCCTGGCATTAATATCATATGTTAGGTGGCGCTGCCTGCCCGTGCAAATAAGCTCTGTATATTATACTTTTTAGTATTTAATAAATTAATATTATAATAGTTATCAAATTAGCCTTATTTATTGTTAAAAACATTAGTTTAGACCTAAATGTTGTGTGTGAGTGTTATTATATAAAACTAACAACGAATTATATTAAAAACTGAGTGCTAATGTGTAAACATTCATAAGGACTTTTACGAGTGGTAATTGCTTAAAAAACTGACTAAGTGCCAAAAATATCTTCTAAATTTGTGCCGTGTCTTCTGAAGTATGGAAATATGCAGTTTTTTATTGTATAAAATTTAAATAATATTTAATTGTGCAAGCGCCCTTAATATTTGAATATGTCATTTGTAACGGGCTTGCTCGGTTAATCGTACATATATGTAGAAATCTAAGCAAATTTTGCTTACAAAACTATAAGTGACTATTGACGCAACGTTCCGAATCGTGAATTAAGCTTCTAAGATCGTATCGTACTAAAATTACATTTTTTTAAAGATATTGTTTTTATAAAGCATCTTGCAAGATCGTAATTGTTTCTTTCTTCTTAAAATGTCGTACATTATTTTTATTTATTATAAAAATATTATAAAAATAGTGTACGACATTTTAAGAAGAAAGTTCATAAAGAAAAATAATTAACGACACCTAGTCAAAAGTTATAGTAATTACAACTAAGTTTACCGTAATATGTCGCTGTCTGTGAAATAAAAAAAAATACACATGTTCCGCGGGAAGGGGTCAGTTCAGTAACTGACTCTCAGAATGTAACAATGCGTGCAAAAGTTCCTGTGTCTGTGAGTCCGCCGTCAGTCACATGCAATGACATTCGACAAATAGTTAAAGAAAAACTTCAATGTAGTTTGGACCAACTTTGATAATCATATTAGAATATTGCAGATTAAAGTAATAAAGAATCATATTAGAAGTCATTGTAGTTGTCAATCAATTCTCTATTAAATCAATAATCATGTATACTTATTTAGAANTTGTTACAACTTATTTATGTTGTTAGTATCTCTGTAGGGAGATTTTTACAAATTTCCGCTACCCAAAGATAATTACTAAGAATTATCGTTTGGCAAGAGAGAATACTATTTTTTAAATATTTTTTAAACATTTTTAAAGTGTTATTCCAGACTTAGGAAAGAAAAATACTTATTTAGAAAACGTATAAAAATTTAAAATTTTTATACGTTTTCTAAATAAGTATTTTTCTTTCCTTAGTGTGGAATAACACTTTAAAAATGTTTAAAAAATAATCATGTAGTTTAAGCAGGCGAAGCCGCGGGCGGGCCACTAGTGTAATAATAAAATTTTGTTTAAAAGTAATTTTAAAGATTAACAAAAATGTAAACAAAAAGTGTACTATTGGTGCATGTTGTGTCTGCCTGTAAAGGGAATAACACTTTCCAATGTATTTTTTTATTATTATTTTAAATTCATGTGTTTATTCTGTTGGTGGACCTTATAAATAAATAAATAAATAAATAAATAAATAAATTCCGGCGTGTGTTGTCAGGATCTACCTTCCTGCTTAACCTACACCACTTTGGTGTTTAACGTCCTCGGTGATTAGACCATTAGCTCTCATGTCCTGCATCAAGACATCCAAACAGTACATCCTTGGGCATCCGGGAGGTATAACTTTAGGGACAGACATAGCAAGGCTCTTTAATTCGACATAGTTTCTAGGCAAGCGCGCAGCGTGGCCATACTGCGGCTATTGAACGCAAGGGAGAGGGCCTGGCAGTTAATTTGGACATGGCTAAGGCCTTCGATGGAGTGTGGCATAGGGCGCTCCTTGCAAAAATTCCATCCTACGAGCTTCCCTAGAATTTATGCAAGTGGATCGCCAGCTTTCTCACTGGGTGCAGCATCAAGCTCGCTGTCGACGGTTTTTGCTCGGAATACATGCCCGTGAACGCTGGTGTCCCCTAAGGCTGTGTGCTGTCCCCTACGTTGTTTCTTCTGCATATCAATGAGATGCAGACGATAACACAGTGGACGCTGTTTACTCCAGCAGCACATGTATTTCTCGGGAAAAAGTCGACCAGTGCCGAAATAAACTTGTGTCTTCTGTTGAAGCATCCCTCGAGAGTGTCTCCTCATGGGGTGAAAGGAACTTGGTTCTATTCAACGCTTTAGGAAGCGCGCTAACCACAAAAAAAACCCCATTTGTCGTATCGCCAGTCTTTCAAAACACTCCCTTTATAGCCGCGCACAGTATATTGGACATTAACGTTTCGAGTGACTGCTAATATCGCAATCATCTGGAAAGCAAGGCCAAGTTGGCCTCGAAGAAATTGGGGGTCATCAGTAGAGCGAGACAGTACTTCACGCCAAAACCGATTGGCCCTTGATATGTTCCCATCTGACTAATCAACTGGGCTGGTGAACCCCAGTATCCGTTTGAACCATTTGATCGCATACAATGTAGAGCCGTTCGAATCATTGGGGATCCAATGACCTGTGAAAGGCTTGACACTTTCGCTTTGCGTAGAGACGTCTTCTGACTGCATTTATCATGGGGACTGTTCTGAAGAACTGTTTGACCTGTTACCTGCCGCCGAATTTTCTAACCGCACAGTACGTCGCAAGCTTAAATATCATCCACACCACCTGTATACGTGGCACTCCACTACTGTGCGGTTTCGTAGGAGCTTCCTACAGAACCGTGAAATGGCCCACCTGCGGCAGTGTTTCCTGATCGGAATGACATGGGTACCATCAAAAAGCGAGTCTATCTTCACTTTAAAGACCGGCAACGCACCTGTAGGTTCTCTGGTGTTACACAGGTGGGCGGCGATGATCACTTACCATCAGGTGACGCGAACGCTCGTTTGCCTTTTCCATAAAAAAACATACTATCTGAGGCGAAGCTCTTCGAAGTTATCCGCTGCGCCACGGATTCAAAGACTACCTCAAATGAATGTGTTATATATGCGGTCAGACCGCGTTACGCCGCTCATCCACCTCAACATCTTCATTTCTGTGACGTGAGGTTCCTGAGATTGCCGAAATAGTGCCGGCCAACATTCGCTGCCGTATAAAAGAACAGATCAGATAATGTTGTTGTATATCAGCCCGTTGAGCTTGGGCTTGGGATTGCAGACCACAACAGTGATCTCCCGCCATTTGGCCCAGGCAGCGCTTATTCGACTATGAACGTCGTGATTAATGCTTCCAGACTCGTGCAATAATGGCTCCAAGGTACCTGAACTTTTCCGACTAAGCGACTTGCTCAGGACCTATAAGGATAATGCTCGAGTCTGAGCTCTCGCAAATCATGTACTTAGTCTTCGACACGTTTAGTTTAAGTTCTCATGCGTACGTACATTGAACAAGAACCTACTAAGAGCCGAGCCCTGGTGAACCTAAACTGACAGGTGGAAGGGTTTGGTGTCGCCAATAAGCAATAGTCCTAACCATAGAAGATCTCAGACCTTCTGCAGATCTAAAAAAGGCACATGCAGAGCTCTCCTTTTTTCCCTATATGTATATATTTTTTCCCTATAGTGCTCGATCCTAGATGAAATCCATATTCAGACTCAGAGATAGTACACTTTCGGCGTAGTCTGAGATCGATCATGCTCTCTAAGAGCTTCATTGTATAACTCTTAAGCTTAATGCCTCTATAACTACCATAATCTTGAACGGACAGTGATTCTTCCCTTGTAAATAATGAAGCTAAGCCGCTACTGGTGTGGTATCTTTCCAGTGTTCAAGATATGGTAAAATAGATCCGGCTTGGTTTTAAGGTTTTTACAGATACTTCAAAATTTCGGACATTTTGTTTTATAATATATATATTTTGTTTCAGGATTGGGTATCATTCCAAATTGTTTAATAGGAGAGATGTTCACATCAAATGTAAGAAGCAAAGGTTCCTGTGTGGCATTAACTTCTACGTGGGTAGTTGGTTTTTTACTGACTACTGCCTTTGGATCAGTCGTCGATAATTTAGGACCCTACGTAGCGTTTTGGTTCTTTTCCTTTACATGTGCATGTGCATTTGTATTTACTATATTATACATACCGGAGACTAAGAAGAAATCTTTGTTGGAAATTCAAAAATTTTTAGGCAAATAATAATTTTTAGAACATCATATTTAATATTGGTTTATTAAGTTTGTGAATTTTTACGCTTTGAGCTTGATGTATTTAAGATAAAAACTACATTTAAATTTCATTGTACGACAAATATGACAATAAATAAGGGAAGAAATAAATAATCTTTTGATCATCTTGTCTTTTATTTTATGTTTTAACTTTTTATTTAGTTATTTAAGCTTAGGAGTAGGTACAGCAACAATTGAATTAAATACAGCTACTGTTTTTAAAACGTAGTAAATTCATCATCACAGAAAATAAAACAAAGATTGCATGCATCTGCAGGAAAATAAAAAAACCGGACAAACGCGAGTCGGGCTCGCCCACCGAGGGTTCCGTACAAAAATTGGAGGACTTTTTCTGAAATTCAAACCTAGCTTAGCCGGAACCCTTTCAGCTGATACTGATCTGACGTGAACTAACGGCTTTTAAGGCTATTATTTTTAGGATTTAACCACAAATGTTATTTCACAATTTTTTTTTCTGAACTAGCAGTAAGTATTAGGACCTCGAATAAGTCCTCGCTATTTTTTTTGTTAAAAAAAAGTAATTTAAAATATAATGCTTACAATGACATTACTCAAAGTATTGTCCATCATTAGAGACCACTTTCTCCCATTTCTCTGGTAGCAATTGAATCCCCTGTCGGAAAAACGACTCATCTTTCGAGGCAATCCAGGAATCAAGCCATTTTTCGGCTTCTTCAAAAGAATGGAAGCGCTGCTCGCTTAAACCGTGCGCCATCGACCGAAACAAGTGGTAATCGGAGGGGGCTATGTCCGGTGAATACGGCGGGTGGGGTAGAACTTCCCATTGAAGTGTTTCCAGGTAAGTTTTGACTGGTTTTGCCACATGTGGCCGAGCATTATCATGTAATAAAATCACTTTGTCGTGTCTCTGCTCGTATAGTGGCCGCTTTTCTTTCAGAGCGCGACTCAAACGCATCAACTGAAGTCGATAGCGAGCTCCCGTGATAGTTTCATTAGGTTTAAGCAGCTCATAATAAATTACGCCCTGCTGATCCCACCAAATGCAGAGAAGAAGCTTAGAACCATGGATATTTGGTTTTGGCGACGATGTTGATGCGTGACCCGGCATGCCCCACGATTTTTTTCGCTTTGGATTGTCGTAGTGAATCCACTTTTCATCCCCAGTGACGATACGGTGCAGAAAACCTTTTCTCTTTTGCCGTTGAAGCAACAATTCACACATGAGAAAACGTCGTTCTACGTCTCTCGGCTTCAACTCATACGGCACCCAATGCCCTTGCTTTTGGATCATTCCTAACGCTTTTAAACGTTTTGAAACTGTTGACGCATCTACTTGTAACGTTTTCCCGAGCTCTACTAACGTCTGACATGGATCTTCTTCAAGCAATGCCTCCAATTCTGTCTTCAAATTTTGTCGGTGCTCCAGAACGCTCTTTGTCTTCAAGGTCAAAATCATTACTTTTGAAGCGCCTAAACCAGTCTCTGCACGTTGTATTCGACAAAGCATTGTCTCAACGAGAATTCTGTGTGCTTCTGCTGCAGATTTTTTCTGAATAAAGCAGTGCAATAAAATTCCCCGCAAAAACACTTTATTTGGCACAAAAGTACACATTTTCACAAAGGGAAAATAAATATGTAGTTGACACTGTAGTAAACACTATTCTACTATAATTTGAGGTTACATATAGTACTACTTTGGTGATTCGTTACCGTACGAAATTCCATGCACAGAGTGCCGCAACGTCATCTTTCAAAAAACAGCGAGAACCTAATAGTTTGATAATTTTAGGTCAACCGGAAGTACCCTATTCATTTTGATTGCCTTTATAGTGTACGCGTTGCATGCGAAATACACGTTTTTTGCAAATTAAATCTTTTTTTTAAGTAAGCATAGAAATACAGTTTTTTCAGGAAATCATGGGGCCGTAGATCTGAATATAAAGTTTGAATTTAAACTCAATATCTCGAAGCGTTCCTGAGATAACAGCTTAACAGCTTTTGACAGACAGACAGATAATAGGACAGACGGACGTACGTACAACAAAGTGATCTTATAAGGAAGGAAACGGAAGGGTCGGTACCTTTTAAAAATATGATAAATAGAAATAAAAATATGTTAAAATAAACAGAAATTGTAGTTTGTACGAATTATTTTGGTTACTTAAAATAAAATTAAATTAAATTAGCTTCACGCTGTATCCCGCACACAGCAGGGTAGGCAGAGGGAACCTAGTGTTAAGACACTCCGTTCCCCACTTTCTGCCGAATTCTGGAGGCATTGCGTGTTGAGTGGCAGAACTCAACGCCGCGCTTAACCTCGACACCAGAGCGAAGAAATGGAAATATAAATTTAAGTAAATATTTCATCTCCTCGAGTGGGGATCGAACCCACAACCAGTCGGTTTTGCAGTCACACCTCGTGCCGCTGCGCCACGACCGGCCTCAATGGTTCAAGCACAAAAAAGTGTTCACATACTTGGTAGGCGTGACATCGGCCGTTAATCGCGGCGAATCATTTCTTGGCCTAAACTGGTTTATAGAAAGTCTCAAAAAATTGAGAATGATCAATCTTAACCATGGTTGCACAGACTTATTAAGAGTAGGGGCCACTCGGGCAAATTATGAACTGATGGCGGGCCGGCCGCCAGAAGTATAGGTAATATTTTTTTTTGGTTTTATTCTGGAATAGAATTCAATATTTTTCGAATGTACGTGAGTATTATTTTTGCTGTCGGCGGGCCACCAGTATTTGACCGGCCGCATGCGGCCCGCGGTCTGTGCATATGGATGCATGATCTTAACAATAGGTTTTCTCTTCAAAATGTATGAAGATAAAAAATATAATTCTAATGTTTTATATTTTTTATATAAATACTAGCGATTCAAATTCAGTTTCGCTCGCAACTTATTGTTTATAGTTTAGCTAAATTACACAAAAATATACGCAAATTATAGCCTGTGTATTACTATGATGCATAAGTTATATTACTGTAGAGTTTCATCTAATTTTGTTCAGTAGTTTTTGCGTGAAAGTGGAAAAAATATCTATCCTCACAAATTTTGACATTTATATTATTAGTAGATTAAGCGTTTTATATTATAAAATATACGGACTTATAACTATATTCACAAATTGTTATAGGTTTAAATCTTACATAAAGGTACCACCATAAGGTGATTTATGTTGTTAAAACTGTCGCTTAAAATTGTTGCACTAGTTAGTCTTCAAGAATAGATGAAAAGTGTAAAATTCATATAACATAATGGCAAAGTGCGAAGATATACGAAGACCTTAAAAAAACCGGCTAAGTGCGTGTCGGACTCGTGCATCGAGGGTTCCGTACAAACCTGTAGGTATACAGAGCGTTTTTGTCACCACCACTATAAATGAAACCACAACTTTAAGCACTCTATAAAACCCTAATACAATTAACACAAAAAAGATTTTTCCAAAAATGAAAAAGTGATGTTTTCAAACAAAATAATTAATAAAATTATTGTTTTAAAATAAAACGTCATTTGTTAAGAATGACGCGCACAGACACAAACCTATTAAAGCGATAACGCCGCACACGCCTCATTTACGAAATCGAGTCATAGGTGATGGCGGCGATACTGAATTGAAATAGAACGAGACATATCTCCTTCTGGTTTTAGTATATCTTTTGCGAATGAAAAGTCGCAGATCGCTTAGTAATATTTTTGTAGTAGTATGTGTTTACGTTATTGGTACCTATCTATTCGTAACATGTAATACAAAATCGTGAAATGAAAAAAAAATCCTACGTCTAAATTGTTGAGGTATCTTGATTAATTTCTTTAGGTATAGGTTTGAAATATTTAATTCTGTATGATGCTCCCGTAAAAGGAGCACAGACACTTCCACCGTGTACGAGTTTAAGTAAAAGTTCACTCATCGCGACAATTGAGTCATAGTTATGGTATTTCATTGAAAATATTTTTATATATAATAAATAATAAATAGGATGTAACTAAAAATTTACGGTCTTTACAATTTTTCCTTAATTTGTGCTACACAGCGTTGCTTCTTACCAAATTTCAAGATTCTGAATTCACAAGAAGGAACCTTTTATGTATCTAAATGCTATGGAGACTCTTTTACTGTTCAAACAGTAAGACTTTGAAATGCACTGCCAGGTAAAGTTACACAATCGGTAAATATTTTTAAGCGCAGGCTTAAAAATGACTACCTAGAACAACACTTATAATATAGTCATATAAAATGTACGTATATAAGCATTTCCGTATTATTTTAGTATGTAAATGTATTTATTTGTATGTATGTATGTATGTATGTATGTATGTATGTATGTACGTATGCATGTATGTATGTATATATGTATGTATTTGTATGTATATGTTTTTATATTTGTACGTATGTACTTTTATGTTTGTTTATTATTATTATTTTGTTTTTTTTTACTATATTAAGTAATACTTTTTACATTTTTCTATACCGAATTCCATGTGAATATCTCTCGAAAATATCTGAGCTATATCTGCTAGCTTGTGTAAGGAATTAAGGTTATTGCTATATAATTTTATATCATCCATATAAAGAAGATGTGAAATTAATTGCTGCTCTCCTGCGACAGTTTTCATACCACAGTTTATGCTATTTAACATATATGAAAGTGGGTTTAATGCAAGACAAAACCAAAGGGGACTAAGAGCGTCTCCTTGAAATATACCTCGTTTAATCGATATTTCTTCTGTTTCTACATATTCCACGTCGTTTCTTGCTTTAAGTTTAGTTCGCCAGTGCTGCATTGTGTGTTCTAAAAATGTGATTAAAATTGGGCTAACGTGATGAAGATGTAGTACTTTAAGTAACCAGCTATGAGGTACTGAGTCGAAGGCTTTTTGGTAATCTACGTACATTGTAAATATATCTTGTTTGTTGGCATGAGCTTGTTTCATTAAGACTGAGTCTATAACAAGTTGTTCCTTACATCCTTGGCTTCCTTTGCGACAACCTTTCTGCTCTTGTGCAAATAAGTTATTGGTCGTAATATGCTTGTCTATAACTTGGGCAATACATGATGTGAGTATCTTATAAACAGTTTGCAGGCATGTTATTGGTCGGTATTTGACCGGGTTATTATTATTATTATCTTTTGATTGGGTTGGGCAAAAAAAGGGTGTGAAGCAAGCTGTAAAAAAATTTTTTTTCACAACTCCAAGGGTAAATGACCGATAAAACTCCATTTTTCAGAAAATTTATAAAAAAAATTAATTAATCACAATAACATTAAAAAAACACAAAGTCAAAATGGTGTATTACTATTCATTTAATAATAATAAGACATTGAATGTGCGTAAAATAGATTATGATACTTCCAAACTTAACGATGTTTACATTTCTTAATTTACAAATCTTAACAGTTAATATCAAGAAAATAAAAAAAAGTGAAGAACGCATTGTCTTAACACTACGTTCCCTCTGCCTACCCTGCTATATGCGAGATACAGCGTGAAGATAAAAAATATAACTAGTACTAGAAATCGGAAGCGGTTATAGTTTTTAAAAAAACACGATAAAAACACACATCGTTTATAACTACAAATATAATAAATACTTTGTTTATTTATCCATTTATCCGTTCATTTATCTATTTATTCACCTTGTATTAATATATATGTATGTGCCTAACATTCCTTATACGATACAATGTTTTTAAGACTTGATTGATAATCAAGTTAAACGAGAATAATACCTATATGTACTTATATAATAAAGCGCTGGAAATACCGATAGAATTTACATTTTGTTTAAAAACTACATTCTTCAGGTGCTATAAGCTATATAAAATAAATGATGTAATTCTAAGTAATTTTATTTTTCATAATTATAATGATTAATGTTTGTTCTCAATTTTACTACCGTAATATTGATCTTTAGCGTATTTCACTCAATTTTTCTTTACTTTTAACTGGTGTATTTAATGTTGATATTTTTATCCACTAAAGTCTAATATTTAGTATCATTCAAAGTGACATCTGAATTTGTAAACAAACGCTGTTATGACAGCTGACAGTGTTGTCACCATAGATTATTTAGCAAGATCACTAAAATCCGGTTCGTTACACGTTTATCATTTTATTTTATACATATTTTTTTTTCTTTCTTCTCTTGTTTTTCTTAGTACACTGCTGACAGGTGGATGAAGTTTGGATATATATATATAAATATGTGGATGAAGTTTGGATATATATATTTATATATATTTTTTAATTTTTCTTAGCGTACTTAGAATCTATTTTTTTTTATTTATTTATTTATTTATTTTTTTTTTAATTTTTATTATATCTTTATCAGTTTATAATCTTTTAATATATAAATTATTTATTTATACTTACATATTATATTTTTATATATTATATTTTTGTTTTATTTTTATTTATTATATTTATATTTGTATAACCCATTTATATTTTATTTTACACATCTATTGTTCGTAATGAATATTAATAGCAGCCTCAGTGATAATAGTACTAATAATGATTCATTTCACCACTGTGATTCGACCGCTTCCGATTGTAGTTTCTATAGCATTTCGGATCCTCTCAGCTCCCTCCTTGAAAACAAATTTAATAATTTTCCTAAAAATTTTAATGTTGTGCATATCAATGCGCAGAGCTTACCAGCGCATTATCCAGACTTGCTCGACTCATTTAATTTAAAAAGTATCCACGCCATTCTAGTATCTGAGACATTTCTCAAGCCAGGTTTGCCATCTACAGCATTTCCTCTGCCCGGTTTTCACCTAATACGCAATGATAGGACTGAGAAGGGGGGGGGGGGGTGTAGCTATTTACCTCCGCAATCACTTTCCTTTTTCGATATTACACAAATCACCTTCTGCCTACTCAAACTCATCGGAGCATATCCTAATAGAAGTCCTTTTTGGCACTCTCAAAGTCTTACTTGGTGTCTTTTATAGCCCCAACCTTCATATAAATTACTTTGATGCTTTTGAGGATCTGTTAGAAAGATATGCTCCAGGGGCTGATCACTCTATTATAATGGGTGACTTCAACACATGCTTGCTTAAGAACGATTACCGTACAAATAGGTTACAAAATATTATCAACAGTGCTAACTTAAATATCCTTCCTACAAACGCTACCCACTCCTTTCCTGGTTGCGCGCCATCCTTGTTAGACCTCATGATCGTGTCATCAACGGAACGTGTTGCAACCTTTGGTCAAATGTCAGCTGATGCATTTTCGTACCACGACCTCGTCTATCTGTCGTATAAAATACGTCCACCAAAACTGAAACCGACAGTTGTGATGCGAAGATGTTTTAATAACATCGACAATGAAAAGTTCATGAACGATCTCGCTTCTATTGACTGGGATTGCATATTTAGTGCCGGTAATATCAATGAATTGAATATTTTCAATTCTATTTTGACAGAGCTTTTCGATATTCACGCACCGCTCTGGCCTGTTAAAATAAAACATCTTCCCGCTCCGTGGTTAACTCCAGATATCAAGTTACTTATGTCCAAACGTAATACTGCAAAGTCAAAATACAAAAAAAATCCTGCGGACGCAAATCTGCAAAGGTACAAAACACTACGGAACCGATGTAACAAGACTTGCAGAGACGTACGACGTAATTTTATTCTCTCGTCAATTGACAATAGCAATCCCGCAAAAACTTGGAAATTCCTGAACGCGATGGGTATAGGGGGCCGACGCGCCAATGATTCAGCTACCTTAAACAACTGTACGGATTTAGACTCGCTGAATACGTTTTTTACCACTGTCAATGTATTGGCTAATAGCACTAAAGCAAAAACACAGTACTCCTTGTCTTTACAATCTAATCCTGCTATCAAACCTTTCCTCTTCTCTCCTGTTTCACTATCGGAGGTTCGCAAGCATAGGTTGTCTATTGAATCAGACGCTACGGGATTTGATAATATTAGTCGACGGATGATTCTCCTTACACTTAACTCTATTCTTCCTGTCCTGTGCCATATTTATAACTTTTCCCTTTCCTGTGACGAATTCCCTGATGTTTGGCGTCATGCAGTTGTGATCCCTATTCCTAAAGTACCCAACCCAGCATCCTTCTCAAACTATCGTCCTATATCCATACTGTCTTTTCTATCTAAAGTTCTTGAACGCAATGTACACGAGCAAATCTATCTTTTCCTACACAACAATAACATACTGTCTCCTTTCCAATCTGGTTTCCGTCCTGGGCATAGCACAGTTACCGCTCTTAATAAAGTCTGTGATGACATTAGATACGGTTTTGAACATCAGCAAGTGACTTTACTTGTTCTGCTAGATTTTTCTAATGCATTTAACACAGTTGACTTCGATGTTCTATTGGCAATTTTAAGATCTATTAACTTCTCCTTGAAAGCTACTGAATGGTTTTCCTTCACGGACGCAGACAAAGCATCAAGCTTGACGGAAAAGCTTCATCAATATGCTGTATCAACGCTGGCGTCCCACAAGGTAGTGTACTATCACCGTTACTCTTTTCCATTTTCATTAACACTCTCACTCAACATATATCGTCATCGTACCACCTTTACGCCGATGACTTGCAAATTTACACAACTGCAGCGATAAGTGACATACCAAATGCAATTAATAAAATTAATTCGGACCTACAAATTATTAGTTCTTGGAGCAAATCGTTTGGACTGTCTATCAATCCCAACAAGTCTCAGGTGTGTATATTTGGGAGCTCTAAACAACTGGCTAAATTACGTACTCCTTTACCCTCAATTTTTTATGATAATGTTTGCTTGGAGGTTAGTGAGAGTGTTAAGAATCTGGGAATCAGGATGGATGGTACTTTTTGCTGGTCACCTCACGTATCGGAGCTTAGTCGTAAGGTTTTTTCTACTATAGGTAGATTGAGAAGATGGAAGAACGTCTTACCAATAAAGACTAAAATCTCTCTGGCCCACGCTCTCCTTCTGCCTATCTTAGACTATGCTGATTCATGCTACTTAGATCTGTCCCAGCAACTACTGAACAAACTCGAGCGTTTGCAAAATCTTATAATTAGATTTATTTTTGGGTTAAGAAAACATGACCATGTGTCGCAGTATCGTAGTCAACTTAAATGGTTGCCAATAGAATATAGACGTAATTTGCATGCCCTCACTCTCCTTTATGCCATCCTTTGCAAACCTGTTACACCATCTTACCTCAAAAACCGCTTTAAGTTTCTGGGGTCAGACACCCTACATTCCCAAAACCTCCGTTCCCGCCATAACTATATCCTCGAAATTCCATTATGCCGCACGAAATGCTATAGTGACTCTTTTACTGTTAAAACAGTAAAACTATGGAATGAGCTGCCATTGGAAGTAAGACGTTCCCAGTCGACTGGGATTTTTAAACGACGTCTTAAACAGTACTATCTTAAAGTTAATTCATAAAAGGACAATATGATAAGTGTANAAATTCACAGACAAACTGACCAAGTTCTATTACAATGTTAATTGTAATATCTTCCATGTACACACACCGATGAGTTAGGATTTTATTGTAAGTATCGGTAAGTTGTCTTTTTATTTCAAAAATTCAATTGAAGATTCTTATGGGAGGTACGAAAAAGCGACCTAAAGTTTTAATAAATTTCTCATTAAAAATCTTCATTGCGTTGCAAACATACATTATAGGTATATCAAAACACGAACATAATTCAGTGTGTTAATTAAATAATTTTGTGGTTTAAGCGGGCGAAGCCGCGAGCGGGTCGCTAGTTAACAAATAATTTTACAATTTTATTATTTATTTTGTTCGAAAAAATACTCTTTCTTTTTGGTCAAACCTCTTTCGTTTTAATTACATTATGCTATTACAGAGTATTTAATACTGTGCTTTCATTTAAAGTGGTGAAGATAAAAACACTTTGTATAAAAACAGTGCTTTTATGTCTTTATCTACTAACAAAATACGGACGTAAAACAATTTTTCACATATTCTACGAACTTGTCGAAACTATTTACAGAATAAATATTTTCACTCGACGTCGTGGTTCATTGTGCATAAAAAAATAATACTTTCCAACAAAATTTGTTGGAAATATAGACCTTCTCAAATAGGGAATGTTGTGAATGTGGTAGTTGAAATGTTGTCGATAATGGCTCAAGTATTTTGTTCGAATTCTCTTATTTAATACAGTACAAAAATGTTAGTAATATTATAAGAGTCTTTGACAAGTAAATTTTTTACATATTTTACTTTACTACAACGGCGGAACTTTTCTCTATTTATGAGATAATGTAATAATTACTTTAAAAAGTGTGATAAATTCTTTAATGTATGAACATACGTGTTGTATCCACTTCTAAACGTTTGTTATCAACGGAAAATTTGTTTAATCTTTTGATTTTTTTTCTGGTTCCTATATTAGTAGTTTTTTTTATATAATCTTTCTAGCTATTAGCAGTATGCATATAAACAAACAGCTTAGTCTTATACTAGTGGCAATATATAAAGAAAAAATATTTCTTACAGGACAATAACATATACTTTTGACCATTTTAAAGTAATTTTTTTTAAAAATTAAAAAAATCAGCTACGTTAAATTTTTTATGTTTTCTAAAAAGTAACATAGATTTTTCTCCAAAGTAAATATTTGGGCAAAAATGAGCTCAAGTAAATAATACAAAAAAGCGGACTTTTTAAGTGATCTATTGACACTATGCCGCCCACGCTTTTTCCTTTTTTCTTAATTAATTTTTACTTATTTTTTTCACAAAAGTATGTGTGTATGATTTTTAGGGGTTTTTTTAAACGATTTTTTTCATATTGTTGTCCTTGATAAGTATACAAAATTTGAAATTCATCCTATGTTTCAAAGTCGGTCAAAATTACATTCATACTTTCCACTACAAGCATACAAACATACATACGACCGAAGCTAGTAAAAGCGTGTTAATAATAAGGTTGTTACTAAATGCCATTAATCTTTATTATGTTTCAGAATGGTATGTTCGGTATTTTATTATTGTGACATAAATACCGCATTTTGTGAATTAGGCGAAGGGACCCTTATCATAAGTCATTTTCTGCCATCTGAATCCAACACAGCACTCTATCTTATAGATCTATATTATAATATATGAGTATGATATCGTCGCTGCCAATCTGAAAAAGGAACCACAACTTTTTTTTATTAAAAATATTTCAAAATCTTATTCTCCCCTGTCCGCTGTATCCCGTATATAGAGAGAATATATTAAAACAGCCCGTTGAGTGGCGAAACTCAACGCTGCATATTAAAATTTGCTTTAAAGATTTTAACTTTTTTATTATTACAAAAAGACGAGTTCACTGTTTGAAATTCTAAGTTCTAAGACGTAGTGCACAAAGGTATTTTCCAAGGTAAAAACCACCTCTAGAGCATCAAACGTAGTTCAACATTGCAAATGCTTATAGGTTTTACAAAAGAACACAAACAATAGCCTATGTTGTTCGTGTATTGAAATCTATTCATTCGACAGCTTTTGTATGAAGACAAGGGTGTGGATTGTTTATTTAAGGAAATTGAGATTTCAGTCCCCTTGTATTTATTGGCTCTTAGATAAATGTACATTTTAATGTACTTTAGTTTTAGCTCTTTTTTTTTACTTTATTTTTTAAACAAATTAGTGGAAAGATGTAATTTCTTATCAAGATGAATTTACCATAAAAATATGTAAAAAATAACCTAAATTATTTAATATTAAATATTTTAAGAATTCCATTGGAATGTAGGTAACAAAATACATTTCGTAGCGGAATGAAAGCGTCGTAGATTTCCTGTAGATAATGGACCGTGCTACAGTCGAGGGGTCAGCCGCCAGAAAATTCCTTTCTACGCTTTAGATGCTAATTTCAAATGTTTTATTTTGACTCGTAGAATTTCATTTTATTACTATATTCTTGAGGCTAGTTGTGGCGGAGATGCGAGTGGTTGTGAGTTCAATCCCCACTCGAGTAAATTAAATATTTAAAAAAAAATTATATTTTCATTTCATCCCCATGGTGTCGAGACAAAGTGCGGCGTTGAGTTCTGCCAGTCAACAATGCCTCCAGAATTCGGCGGACAATGTGGAATTTTTGTCGTGTGTAATATAAGAATATTTTTTAATTCAATATTTTGAACATTTCGACCAAGATATTTATAATATTTATAATGTTGTGGTCAGAAATTGGTTAACTTTAATAAACTCAATAGGTTTACAAACCACGAAAAGCAAGAACTGCCATCGAACATTTATTTAACAATATTTGCTATTTGAATAAAATAATTAAAAGAATTAAGTTTTTATTTAGTCACTGCACTAATATATATATATACAGGAAATTATTTATTTACTTTAATTTCGTTCGTTTGATGACAATGGGGGGACGAAACGAAACAGGTATGCAGAGAATGGAGTGCGAAATGCTACGAGTTTTTGCCTCGTCCCTTGTCATCAACCACTTCTTACAGCCCCAAGGGAGGTCCTCATGCTTTTAAAGTGACCTGCCTCCTTATAATAAATATCATTAAAGCAATATCTACTATTACAACTTATTTTAGGCCAGTCACACCTCGAGCACGAGGTGTGACTGTAAAACCGACTGGTTGTGGGTTCGATCCCCACTCGAGGAGATGAAATATTTACTTAAATTTATATTTCCATTTCTTCGCTCTGGTGTCGAGGTTAAGCGCGGCGTTGAGTTCTGCCACTCAATACGCAATGCCTCCAGAATTCGGCAGAAAGTGGGGAACGGAGTGTCTTAACACTAGGTTCCCTCTGCCTACCCTGCTGTGTGCGGGATACAGCGTGATTTAATTTAATTTAACTTATTTTAGCATGTAGTTTTTTACCTTGCCTTAACGTGAACGAGAGAACAAGAATATTTAAATTTTAAAGTAATTTACAAGTAAATTAGTAACTATGTTAGAATAAACTTTGTTAAATGAAGAAGACGAACTTTATGTTTTGAAATGAATAAACTTTATTATACATATTTTAATTTATTTAACGTGAATTTGGATTTGAATTTCTATTATTATATTTTTTTTTTAAAAAGAGCCAAAATAAGTTAGTCTGATTTGATTTTAGTTAAGTGATTTTTTACTTTAAATATTATATTTAGTGGAGGCTGGTCGTGGCGCAGCGCCACAAAGTGTGACTGTAAAACTGACTGGTTGTGGGTTCGATCCCCACTCGAGGAGATGAAATATTTACCTAAATTTATGTTTCCATTTCTTCGCTCTGGTGTCGAGGCAAAGCGCGTCGTTGAGTTCTGCCACTTAACACGCAACGCCTCCAGATTTCGGCAGAAAGTGAGGAACGGAGTGTCTTTCACTAGGTTCCGTCTGCCTATCCTGCTGTGTGCGGGATACAGCGTGAAGCTGATTTTTTATTTATATATTTACTGAACAAGATAAAACGTAGCGTTGAGACCACTCATCACGCTATGTCTCGAAAATTGAGTAGAAAATGGGGGATAGTCGACGGATTTAGTGTAGTTTAACACATGGTTCCTTCTGCCTATCTTGGAATGTACGGGATACAGCGTGAATCTAATATAAATGTTTTAAGTGGAAACCGAAATCACTTTAGAATTTCTATCCCCTATTTAGTTTATATTCCCGCTTTCTCTTTCACCTATATTTGAAATAAAATATTCTAATAATACACATAAGGGTATTAATGTATTAAAAGCTAAAGCAGCAGGTTACCTAACACAATATGAACCAAAATATCGTTACGATCATACGTCCCTGGGGTGAAGTCTCATCATAACTTGAAGAAATAACAGATTTCCCACGAGCATTTTACAATACTTGAAAACATTTTCGGTCGTAATGATATGACAGAAATATCTCGGTTAGATACTTATATAAAAATATTTTTATTAAAATTATTTTTGGGGGATAATATTAGAAGCCAGTCGTGGCGCAGGGGCACAAAGTGTGACTGTAAAACCGACTGGTTGTGGTTTCGATCCCCACTCGAGGAGATGAAATATTTACTTACATTTATATTTCCATTTCTTCGCTCTGGTGTCGAGGCAAAGCGTAGCGTTGAGTTCTGCCACACAACACGCAATGCCTCCAGAATTCGGCAGAAAGTGGGGAACGGAGTGTCTTGACACTAGATTCCCTCTGCCTACCCTGCTGTGTGCGGAATACAGCGTGAAGCTGAAAAAAAAATTTTGGGGGCCAAGTTTTTTTAATGAATTGTATTAATACAAATACTTATTGAAAAGAGACGATCGTAGCGTAGTGGCAGGATGTGTTTGCAAATGCGATGATTGTAGATTTGATTACTACTCGGGAGAGAGAATTATTTTTATTTTTTATGATTCTCGTTTCGACCGTTCAGAGAACTTAATAGGAGTGTCTCAACACTAGGTTCGCTCTGTCTACTCATTCAATATATCTTTTTCGTATATTCTTTTTAAGTACTCAATTTTTTTTCTGACATGTATAGGCAGTTAGGTACTATCTCTATGTAATTTTGTGTAGTGTTATGCGATTGGTTTCATTTTCATGACTTTAACGACCGCTTATTGAGTTGAATGTTAGTTGTAACATTATCTTTCCTTCTCTTTTTCAATTATATTTTTATTTTCTTTTGCCTATGGAATTTTGATTACATTTATGGATATAATTGAGTGGGCAGAGGGAACCTAGTGTTAAGACACTCCGTTCCACTCTCAACCCCGAATTTTCGAGCCATTGTGTGTAGATTGACGAAAACAACGCTGCTCTTTGCTTTGTTTCCATAACCCAAATAAAAATATGACAAATTCACAATTTTAATATTAAAATTGTGATAGAAAATATTCTTACAAATTATTCTATTCGAATAGAAATTTATAAAGCGTAAATAAATATGTATTGAGAAGTTCAAAAACTTCTTTTTCGTAGGGGCGTAACGGCCTGGGCAACATCTACGTGTGGGCGAGCGGCGACGGCGGCGAGGACGACGACTGCAACTGCGACGGATACGCGGCCTCCATGTGGACTGTATCTATTAACAGGTATTTTAATTACTAATTATATATTTATTTTTTACCGTCACGCTGTATCCCGCACAAAGCAGGATAGGCAGAGGGAACCTACTCACTCCCATTTTTCACCGAATTCCGGAGGCATTGCGTGTTTAATCGTGAAAATCAACGCCGCGCTTTACTTTGACACCAGAGCGACTAAATGACAATATTAAACACTTCATTTCTTTCACTTCATTTCCCAAAACCTGACGATTACTGTTATATTTTCTGCCCCTGTGCCGCCACTGGTTTTTAATTACTACTAGCTATTTTTAAATTAATATTTGAATATACTACTTACTATTATTCTTCAAATTACCAATGAGTTAAAGTGATCTTTTTAATTTAAATTTAAATATTTCATAGAATATTTCCTTCTAATAGTACGTTGCCAATATTAAGACGCCACTAAGTCATAATTTTTTTTTACACAAAAAATACCTACTTATTAAAGTAAAGAATTTACTATTTTTATTTTGTAGCTTGCTTACAATGAATTTAATTATTTTGTTATGCTTCAATCTATTTATCTCTATTTATTGTTTTAGTGATGAAATATTGTCAAAAAGAAATAGAGAAAAATAGATTGAGGCCAACCGTGGCGCAGGCGTGTGACTGTAAACGTCACTGTTTGTGGGTTCGACTGCCACTGGATGAAATGAAATATTTCATATTTTGATTATTTCACGCTGTATCCCGCACACAGCAGGGTGGGCAGAGGGAACCCAGTGTTAAGACACTCCGTTCCCCACTTTCTGCCGAATTCTGGAGGCATTGCGTATTGAGTGGCAGAACTCAACGCCGCGATTAACCTCGACACCAGAGCGAAGAAATGGAAATATAAATTTAAGTAAATATTTCATCTCCTCGAGTGGGGATCGAACCCACAACCAGTCGGTTTTGCAGTCACACCTCGTGCCGCTGCGCCACGACCGGCCTCTTTTGATTATTTCGCTCTGGTGTCAAGGCAAAGCGTGCCGTTGAGTTCTGCCACTCGACACGTAATGCCTTAAGAATTCAGGAGAAAGTAGAGAGCGGAGTGTTTTAGACACTAAGCTCTTGCCTACCCTGCTACTTGAAGGATATAACGTGAAGCTAAGATTTTTTTATCAATTAAAATAACAAAAAATATAACGTAGCGGAACTCGAATCCGCGCCTCCTGGAAACCGACCATTCTCAACTCAACTGGCCAGTTTCCAAGAAGCGCGGGTTCGATTCCCAAGTATTTTTGTCTCTTAAGTGTGGAATAACACTTTGCCCCAACAGCGCAATAAACGACGGGCAGAACGCGCACTACGACGAGTCGTGCTCGTCCACGCTGGCGTCCACGTTCAGCAACGGCGCGCGCGACCCCAGCACGGGCGTGGCCACCACGGACCTGTACGGCCAGTGCACCGCCACGCACTCCGGCACGTCCGCCGCCGCGCCCGAGGCCGCCGGCGTCTTCGCGCTCGCGCTGCACGCCAAGTGAGTGACAGTGCTTTTTTTTTTTTTTTTTTCGAACATGAGGTTAATGCTGTTAGCCCTATTGGCCTTTACAGCGACACCGGGGGGGTAGGGAAGAGGGTACTCTGTCCCAGAAGAAATGCAAGCACTACCTGGCTGCTTGAGAGGAGTCGACGCCTGTAAGGGCGCCCACTGCGGGGCTCGAACCTCGGCTTACAATCGACGAGCGGGCTGGGAATTTCCCTATGCTAAACAAAGCCAGCCGCGACGTGAAGCCGCGACTGGGGACAAAAATTAGACTAATCTAAGGGAGCTAACGGTCCCTAACCGCTGGGCCCGACCGCGCCGAGACGCGGCCGAGCCGTGGAATAAACTGGACTTCGTCGTCGATTCCGTCGACGACGGTGTTTGTGTCGTGTATGTGTAGAGTGTTTCCTACCTATATACGGGGCGTTTGCTAACGTAATGGCGTCATCGGGGTCGCGCTTCGCGGGCGTCTTCGTTTAGGGTGCGCGTTGGGTGTGTAATCACACGCCGTTTTTATTAGGCGGTTCGCGTGCGAGCCTGCGCGCTCAAAGTAGCGCGTCGCTAAGCGCTTGCAGTGCTCGTTAATCGATTCCAGTTCAAAATCTCTATGTAGGTCGACGTTACGTACGAACCAGGGGCAGCCTGATGCGATACGTAAGAATTTATTTTGTACAATTTGAAGGGGAGCAAGCTTAGTGTGCGCGAACGCGACACAAGCGTATGACATTATTGGCCTTACACAAGTTTTGTATAATGTCAGCTTATGTCAGCTTATGTCTAAGTGACATAGTGACAGTGCGAGATATCGTGTATTTTATACGTTAATAGAGAAGTATATTTCCCCATATACATTCTTATATGTTTATTATCAAACAAATATCACATTTTTAAATATAAAAAATATATTTAAAAATATAAAAAATAATACTCTTCCTAACAACAGTGAAACAAGACCAGACCATCGGTGGCTAGGGTACCAGGTAGAGGAACCTCCTCACAATACATGCCATCAAGTAGCTACTTCTATTTCACTCATTATTATTATACTAGTGGGCGCGCGCAGCTTCGCCCGCTTATTTGCACCCTTAGAGGTGAATTAACCACGAAACACATGTTCAATAAAATATTTTTAACAGTTTAAATTTGAATTTTCATAAAATCAGTGGCGATTTAAAGACTTTTCCATATAAACTTTCAACCCCTTATTGTTTATATAATTTTTGATCTAATTACCAGGAATATAAGACTTGCTGGTCTTACGTTTCAATTCTATTATGATTTTTTCATTTGGAGTATCAAAGGAACAACGAACAGGTTTGTGTATTACAAGCGTAACTTACTTTTATTCCCTTTTCCTTAAACTCTTTTCTAGTTCTAATAATATATTGCGTTTATATTGTATTTGTATTGTACTTGTCGTTTTTTATTTACTCTTTTAGTTTACACTAGCGGCTCGCCCACGGCTTCGCCCGCTTAAAATACATGATTCTTGATTTAATAAGCAGAATTGATTGACAACTATAATGACTTCTAATATGATTTTTTTACGACATTATCGTCAAAGAATTTTTGATTGTTTTAAATAAAAAAATACGACCATTGTTGATATTTGATATTTATAAAATATACATAAAGCTAATTATGTATTACACGTATATATTTTTGTAACTTTATGTTCTTTTTACCTATATAATATACGTCTCATCATAATTCTAAAACTCTGTTAAATGTGCTGATGTCAGTGAATAATTTAATTTAGGTTGTAGGATTCATAATATTCTTTGTAAAATAACTGTATTAATTGCATATTAACTCCTGTACAGTTTTTAAATTAGTTACATATATTATATGAACGAACCAACCAAAAAATCTTTGTATTTACTNACGACTTTAACAACTTGGTACGCTTAAGTGAGTAAAATGCTCTTTAAGGGCAAGTTGTGTTGAGCTATGAGTCTGGTTTCCTAAGTGTGGCATAGTCCCTTTAGGGTTTTCTAAGTGTGGCATAGTCCCTTTAGGGTTTCCTAAGTGTGGCATAGTCCCTTTAGGGTTTCCTAAGTGTGGCATAGTCCCTTTAGGGTTTCCTAAGTGTGGTATAGTCCCTTTAGGATTTCCTAAGTGCGGCATATTCCTTTTAATTTGGGTCATGTTGTCGAGCTATTTCAGTGTAAAGAATGATAAAATGAGCAAAATTCCATTATGGGACTGTTTTATGATACAGTATAATTTAGGCGCACGACTAACTGCTGTTTATTGTTACAGTGATTTATCCCGACTCGTGGGGTGCCCGGGGCGGGCACCATGCAGGATGGCCGTGTTGGCAACACGATTCTTATTCATTCTACCCTACAACTTATTTATTAGCGATCGTATAAAAGACCGCACGGACATTGTACGGGCAGTCTTGGCTCTGGTGTGGCTCGGAGCACTACTCGTGCTCTGCCACTGACTAACCTCGACTATTCGGATAATTGATTATTTAGTTAATCGATTATTATCGTAATTATGAATGTGGTTAACACCTATTTGTAATTGCATTGGGCTGGAGCAGTGAAGGCGAGTGTTTGTTACAGTAAAGGGTACCCTGAAGCCTACACCTGTGGTCGCAAGTCCCAGGCACTGCTCGGAGCTTCTGAGTGTTTGTACATGTGTCATGTGTTCACATATGATTAGAACCAAAGGCCAGGACATGGCCGAGGTTCTACTCGTTTATTATTTACGCCCACCTTCGACAGAAAAGAGGTTAAAATATTGTACCGTCCCTTTTCATCTTAATTTTGGTTTTTAATATATTTAAAAATATTTCCACAAAAACATCATAAACATAATATACAATATGAGTTTCTATAACTTCACACTGTATTGTATACTGTTTATAGCAAGGAAGGTAGAGGGAATCTACTGTTAAGACACTCCGTTGGCTACTTTCCGCCGAATTTTCGAAGCGTTGTATGTTAAGCGGCGGAAATCAATGCCACGCTTTTGTCTTGGCACCAGAGCGGAGAAATTACAATAATATTTTTTTTTATTAGCTTCACGCTGTATCCCGCACACAGCAGGGTAGGCAGAGGGAACCTAGTGTTAAGACACTCCGTTCCCCACTTTCTGCCGAATTCTGGAGGCATTGCGTGTTGAGTGGCAGAACTCAACGCCGCGCTTAACCTCGACACCAGAGCGAAGAAATGGAAATATAAATTTAAGTAAATATTTCATCTCCTCGAGTGGGGATCGAACCCACAACCAGTCGGTTTTGCAGTCACACCTCGTGCCGCTTTTCCACGACCGGCCTCAAAAATTTATATTTTTTTCCTTCGAGTGAGAATTACCTCACAACCGTCGCGTTACAGTCACACGCTTGTGCCCCTTGCGCCATTACGGCCACACCATGAGCTATTTACATATTATTTTATTAATAAGGACTTTGCTTTCGTTTTATTTAAGTATAGGCTGTCATTGTGGACTTTAAGCCTGGTATCAGTAGTATATTAATACAGGCTTGAACTTTAGCTTTGAACAGATATGTTCGTATAAATGTTGTTTTTTTTACTTTTCGAGGCAAATTTTGTTGCAAGTTATGGTCCTGGGGTGGACATCAGAATATTCTGGGGTGGGCACGGCCTCTCTTCCTACGCGTATGTCTTACGATGCTATATACGAGATAAAGCGTGACCCCGAAAAACTGTGCATCTTTTTCATCTACTACTATTCCGTTTAATAGTAAAATATAGCGAATTTACTCAGCAAATTATAAAAATATGAATAAAAAAATATCTAATCAGCTTCATGGTGTATCCCGCACACAGCAGGGTAGGCAGGGGGAACCTAGTGATATGACACTCCGTTCCACATTTTCCGCTCAGTTCTAAAGGCATTGCGTGTTGAGTGGCGGAACTCAACGCCGATAAAAATATGAAATAAAATAAAATATCAAAGTTGTATATTTTTTCAGCCCAAATCTAACATGGCGGGACATACAGCACTTAACGGTGTTGACGTCAAAGAGGAACTCTTTATACGACGCTAAGGTGAGTATCAAATTTAATCTTAGATAATTACTAGTATAGTTAGATATTTATTCAACATTTTATATATACTAGATACTGTAGATGTACTAAATAACTAATGAAAAGATTTTAAAAAAATATTCTCTTTATAATGATATGGGTATAATTTATTTTTAAGCTGTTACAATTTCCTTATAATAATATATTTTTCAATGTTAAAATAAAAAATAAAAATGGTAACAGCAATTTATCCTAAATTAAAAATATGTATAATTGAGTTTCAAGGGACTTTATTTTATATTATATTTCTAAAGGACAAACGTAGGCGCTCGAACGGTAATCAAACCAAGCGGAATCAATTAACGAGAGGAAGCTGCGCGAAAATTTCAATTATCTTTATTACTGACGGGAAGACTGTTGAAAGACCTACCCTTTTATTGATTTTTACATCAAATTAAACCATTAAGACACTTTTTTTTCATGCTGTACCAATGAAATCGAGGGGTACTTAGGCACCCACCCGTTTAAGACACCTCGTTTCCATAAAGGCAATTCAATTATAATTAAATCAGCTTCACGCTGTATCCCGCACTTAGCATGGTAGGCGGAGAGAGAGAGGAGAGAGACAATTGTGTTCCCCAATTTCCGCCGAAATCTGGAGGAGTTGCGTGTTGAGTGGCGGAACTCAACTCAAAACCTGTCGTTTCCAGTCATACGCTTGTGCCTCTGCGCCACGACTGGCCTCAAATAATAATATTAATACAATAAAATAAAATAAATAAAAGCGTAAAAAAATTGTAAAAGCTTCATAGAATTCTTAATAGGTATAAGTTTTTATGTATGTTTCGTAACTAACGGTTGAATTACCGAGCATTAGCTAATGGACTCTAACACGTGAGATGCGTGCACAAATTTTATTTATATGTCCAACTACTAAGTTTCTTTAATCGTGTAGTTAAATAGTTACATTTTGTAATTCACAACCTTGCAAATGTGAAAGCGACTGGTTGTGGGTTCAATTCTCTGTGGGAATGAGGCAAAACGCGGCATTAAGTATCGGTATTCGGTGGCATTCGGCCCAATTCGGCGGATAGTGGAGGAAAGGAAGTGTCTTAGTGGGGGCGAAGTATCTTGAAATTAGGTTCCCAGGTTCCGTCTCCTATTCTGCTATATTCGACACACAATGTAAACCGATAAAATTTATTTGAACTTTGATTCTTCAAGTAACATTGACAGTGGGACCTCAAACTAGTTTCGATAATATGATACAATACTATTGACTATTTCTATTTAATATGTTTACTTTAATTAATAAATGTTAATTTTTAAAAACGTAATGAAAGTTAAGACTCAGCACAAGGAAAACGCAAATATAGATGAAGATAATGTTACTTTAGCATCATTAACATCAAAGGTATTAAATGAAATTGTTGTCTGAAATTGAAAAATTTGTTAAGGCCGGTCGTGGCGCAGCGGCACGAGGTGTGACTGCAAAACCGACTGGTTGTGGGTTCGATCCCCACTCGAGGAGATGAAATATTTACTTAAATTTATATTTCCATTTCTTCGCTCTGGTGTCGAGGTTAAGCGCGGCGTTGAGCTCTGCCACTGAACACGCAATGCCTCCAGAATTCGGCAGAAAGTGGGGAACGGTGTGACTTAACACTAGGTTCCCTCTGGCTACCCTGCTGTGTGCGGGATACAGCGTGAAGCTGATTTATTTATTTTTATTTATGTATGAATTTGTGATCGACCTCGACCTTTGCGGTAACTGTTTATATGAAATATATTGCTATTCGACTCTTGTAGTGACTTATATGGATTCGCGAGACTTATTTTATCGTATATTATTATTAGTTTATTAATCAACGCGATAGAGCAATGGATTAAAGCTTAATTACATATTATATTGATGATGGAATATAATAAATAATTTTTATAGACATCTCTTTATCTGTATTCCGCACGCAACAGACTAGGCACAGGGAACCTAGTGTTACGACAATTCGTTCCTCAATTTCCGCCGATTTCTGGAGGCATTGCGCATTAAGTGGCGGAACTCAACGCTGTGATTTGCCTAAATATAAATTTAAATAAATATTTCCTCGAGTGGGGATCGAACCCACCACCAGTCGCATTTACAATCACACAAGTATGCCTCGCTAACACAAGTACGCCACGAGTGGCCTCATAGATAAATATGCTTTACTAATAATAATTGGGTATTATGTTAAACCTTGTTCATAACTTAAACATCATAAATCATGTAAATTGTAACTTGGAAGGTATCTAAGGAACCAAATGGGAAGTAAATATATAAATTATTAACACCACAGGGTCGTTTCCACTGGACAATGAATGGCGTGGGGTTAGAATTTAACCATTTGTTCGGTTTCGGCGTATTGGACGCGGGCGCCATGACTGCGCTGGCCGCGAACTGGCGCTCTGTGCCGCCGCGATACCACTGTGAAGCTGGATCTGTAAACACGCACACGTAAGTTAAAGTTGTATTTTTTCTTATATTTGAAATATAATTATATAAGAAATTATAATAATCAATCACCTAGACACAATAAAAATTGTCTATTGATTTCTTAGTCCTTGTTTAATGTTATAGGAATGTTGGTATCCATAATACCAGTTAAATCGTAAAATGGGATACTGAAGCTCATAGTTTAATGTATTCTAAGTAAATCTGTTTTTTTTTGTGTAACTGTAACTTACTCTAAAATAAATACCATTTTATTTTACGATATTTATACATCATTTCAGCTTTTGTAGGGTAAGTACTGTTGAGAAGCTTCGTTCTCAATTTTAAGTCCTTATTTAGAAAATGTATAAAATATAGTTACATTTTAGTAGTCAGAGCGCTTGGATTTGCTTATTAAGAGGCGCGAGTTCAAATCCCGCTACGATCAAAATTTAATTACGTTTACTAAAGAAATATGTTTCTTGCCTAAGTGTGAAATAACACTTTGGTCTGTTATGATGGCGTTGTAAAAAATCCTTTTAATTTTATTAATAAGTATTTTAAGCCTAATAGCTTGTACTCCCACATGTGGGCGTGTACAAGGGAGACTTCCTAATTAAAAGTTAATGTAATTATGGTAAATCACTCCTCAATTCGATGGCAATTTTATCTATTAATAACGTTAAAATGTACTCTGTTTAATGTTTCGATAATACTTATATGATATTACCCGCAGCGCGATCCCGCGCTCGGGCAGCGTGCGGCTGCAGATCGCGAGCGCGGCGTGCGCGGGCGCGGCCAGCGAGGTGCGCTACCTGGAGCACGTGCAGGCCGTCGTCAGCGCCAACGCCTCGCGCCGCGGCGACCTCGAGCTCTTCCTCACCAGCCCCATGGGCACCAGGTGCGCAAACTACCTTACAGTCACGCTTACAGTCAAACTTACACTTTTTCATTTTTTTTATACTCAACTACCTAGTATGTACATTAAAAATGATGTTGATCCTTTAAATATTCGTTCTTTAATATGCTTTCTACGTATATAATAAATGTAAATATTTTCCAGGCCTGGCTTGTTCGTAGCTTACATTCCTCAATTCGTATATCCCCCGGTAACCGCAAACTGACCCAAAACTCTTGCTCCAATTTAAATTAAACCCAATAAAGTTAAATTAGTCGTCTTTATTTATATGTGTTTGCTCAAACATTAGCAACAAATTTGTGATAATTGATTGTCTTTCTGTATCTTAAATGTCGATATAATATTTTTGTAAGCATCCCTTCGATTCGACCGCTGAAATCGCAAAATAATATGAAAACAATATTCTTATAATGGTTTTATGTTATTATTACCTTACTCTAAGATCCCAGACCTACAACATATTAGCAAAGATGAAATTTTTTGCATTATTAGTCCAATTCGTAGTGACGACAATATGCGAACTTGAAAATGGGGACCTTTCAGAGGCAGCTCAAACTAAAGGTACCTAAAGACCATGCCCACCTTCTTTAAAGTAGAAAGGCTCGTATTTTAGTATGTTATTAAGAATATTGTAAAAAAAATATATTAATTATTGCCAGATTCTTTACGTGGGCCTTTACTCCCGCCAGACGCCCTAAAGGCAAAAAAAATTTAAACAAATTGAGGCAAACTACGTCATACTAGCGAGCCTAGATTTTACATATATTATTTAAGGTACTGTTTTTGAATTCCGTAGGTCTGGGGGATCTGGAATCTAGGTCTATATAAGAATATTGTCGAGTATTATACCATACGGAAAAAATATCGAAACTAGATCAAGTTTTTTCTCTTTAACTTTTTTTTTACTTTTCGTATCTCTTACTTTACATCACTATCTTTCCGCCGAATATGTCCTATATTTATAAGACATATATTACAAATTATTTATAAAATAATTTGAATTTTATTAATAAATTCTAAATAATAATTTCTGATTGTATTTAAAATTGCAGGTCAATGATTCTGAGTCGACGCGCCAACGACGACGACAGCCGCGACGGCTTCACGAAGTGGCCCTTCATGACGACGCACACGTGGGGCGAGTACCCGCAGGGCACTTGGACGTTGGAAGTGAGTTATTCCTTATTCATTATTAATTATATCTACTTATGTATCAAATACCTAGCCTTGTTATTTTTTGCTGTCATGATAATGAGGCCAGTCGTGGTGCAGGGGCACAAAGTGTGTTTGTGAAAGCGACAGGTTGTGAGTTCGGTTCACTTTAGAAGAAAAGAAATAAATAATTTGAATATTTTTATTTCTTCGCTCTGGTGTCGAGTCAAAACGCGGCTTTAAGTCCGGCCATTCAGCACGCAACACCTTTAGAATTTGGCAAAAAATGGAAAACGGAGTGTCTTAACACTAATTTTTCTCTGCCTAGCCTTGTGTGTGCGGGCTACAGCGTGACGTTAAAAATATATTAAAAATATTATTATGCTATAATATCAATCTCACTGAAACAATTGATATTCTACACATTTATTATAAATAAACAAATCATGATGTGATTGTCGTCATAACAGGTCAGTATTATTAATGTTCTTAGAATTATGTAGAGGCTGGTCGTGGCGCAGGGGCACAAAATATGGCTGTAAATGGGAATGGGGATACAGCGTGAAGCTGAAAAAAAAAATGCGTGGGCTCGAACCTCACCCGAGGAAATATAATATTTACTTAAATTTATATTTCCATTTCTTCGTTCTGGTATCGAGTCAAAACGCAGCGTTGAGTTCCATCACTCAGCACCCAATTTCTCTAGAATTTGGAGGAAAGTGGGGAACGGAGTATCTTAACATTAGTTCCTACTGCCTACTTAATTATGCACTACTATCATTTTATGTTCATAATTTTTTTTTATTAACTTCATAGTTAACGTTTGTTAAAGATATGTTATCCAAAAGCTCCTAGGGTCAAAATATTTGTTTATTTTTTACTTTTCGTGATAATTCAAGACAAGAGGCTTTAGATCAAAATTATCTAAGCAAACTAGTTATATTACAAGTAACATATACAGGATGGTAGAGGCAGCGCTCCTTTTACGGGAACAGCATATAGGGTAAAATATTTCAAACCCATACCTAAAGAAATTAATCAAGATACTTCAACAGTTCTAAACTGTAGGATTTTTTTTCATTTTACGATGCTTATCCATACCTGTATTTCGTGTGACGCAGTTACGTAAACGTGCGAATAACGTAAACACATACAATAGTACTATTACAAAAATACTATTAAAAGTTAATCAACTTTGAACTTTGCCGTCAATACCTACGACTCGATTTCAGAATGAGGCGTATGCGGCGGTTTCCCTTTGATAGGTTTATGTGTGCGTGCGTCGTTCTTGACAAATGGCGTTTTATTTTAAAACAACAATTTTATTATTTATTTTGTTTGAAAAAATCACTTTTTCATTTTTAGGAATAAAAATCAAATTAATTGCATTAGGTTTTAATGGAGTAGTTAAAATTATGGTTTCATTTAAAGTGGTGCTGACACTTCCACCCTGTATTTTGATAAAATGTTTTAATTATTCAGATTTAAGGAATATGATTTAAAATAAGTTTAACACTATATGTTTAGTATGGCACTAAACATGGTGTATTGGACTTGAAGATTAGCTAACATCCGGCTACAGTAACAGTGGTTTGCGCGCAGGCGCGGCTGGCGGGCGCGGCGGGCGCGGCGGGCGCGGCGGGCGCGGGGGGCGCGGGGGGCGCGGGCTGGCTGCGCGGCTGGGCGCTGGTGCTGCACGGCACGCGCGCGCCGCCCTACGCGCAGCTGCAGCCGCAGGACCCGCACTCCAAGCTGGCCGTCGTCAAGAAGGCGCACGAGGACTACTCCCTCGAACACTAGCTCTCCGCGTCTGCCGAGCGAATCACCACTGGATTTCTGTCTTTTTTTTATTTCAGTTGTGATATTGAGTTATGATTTTAAGTTTGTACGACATTCTTTTCCTTATCGTACCTACAAACTTAATTGAATGTATACAAATTGACGAAAACTTGTTATTCCATTTATTTATATGATTTTTTGTTACCTTTTTCCAAAATATATATGTAAAATGTAATAAATTTTGAATTTGCCTCGAGACGGCAGCTATTTAAATTCATAATAATAATTATATCGTGTATAAACGTTTCTTAAATTGAAAACTCGCACAGTTTGAGTTTCGAGTTTCAGAATCAGATGTATATTAAATACATATTATAATTATAAAAATGAAAGTAAGCATTGTTTTTTAACTTTTTTTTTTCACAATATTTTTATATATTTTTTTTTTATTCTGGGCAAAAATACCAATGATTGTTTAATTATGGTATTAAATTTATTAATTTATAAATGAATACAAATTGGTAACTTATTTAGTAATTTTGATTATTAATCTGAAATATCTAAGCGTTTTAATTTATAAAAAAAAATTTTTTTGTATATTTAATCGAAAAAAATTAACAACACCTATTTTCCTTTGTCTTCTGTTTACTAGAAATCCATTAATTTCTAAATGTTTGGATGGCAGAGCTGATTGAAAACAAACTTCTTCCATATACCTAAACATAATCTAATCTCAATGTTATACAATTATTAATACGTTAAGCTCGAAACAATGGTCTCAAAAATATGTATAATCTGAAAAATAAAATCTTGAAAGTTTTATATATTTTAAATTTAACTTATTTTAATGAAATTTAGATTATTTTTAATTAATATTTGAATCTATTCATGTTTTTTATATGTAAATTAATTTTTAAAGACCTGTATTTATAAAACGCTCTAAAGTCTTGAGATGCCGTTTTATAACTATGAATCATAATTATATAATATATATCTATGAATGAAAACAGTATATCAAGATCGCTCTCAGACTTGAGAGCTTTTTATAAATTCGGGTCTCAATTACATATTGAATTCAATCCTTCGTTGTTTATTGTATAATTCATCATTTGGTGCATATGCACCTTTTAAATGTAGTAAATAATATTTATATGCCATTTTTCACAAAGTGCAAATACGTCATTGTTGCACCAAATGTCTATGTTTTTTTTATCTATTTATGTAATTAATGTCGTTTGAGTTCAACGAATCCTTATGTTTGTTTGTCTTTATATTATATGCACTTTAAATATATATAAATGTATTATTTTAATGAGTACTATTTACTGCCAAAAATTTTGTGCAGGGGCCATGTATGGAAGTTTTTTTTTTAAATTATAAAGTGTTTTTTTTTTATATTTATAAATGTTGGCAGTAATTTTAATTTTAAAAAAATAAATGTTCTGTCTTCTTCGTACGTACTGTTGTGTACAAATATACTTACTATTAATATACCTAATTATTTTTTTTCTAGTCATAGTTTTATGAATTTAGATTATTATTTACATACAAATTGCCACAAATTACATATAAATGTTGTTCATCTTCTACAAAAAGCGACATCTATTCATCATATAAAAACATATCAGATATAAAATTTGCAAAATCACAGTTCAAACATTAGTTATTTCTCTATATCGAGTACCTGTATTGGGAAGCTGAGCAAGATTTATTATTTTATTTAATAGTACTTAGTTATTAATACATTCAGAATGTAGCATTTTTAATTTATTTAATAATTAATATACATTAACAGTTCAGTTTACATAGTGATTTATATTTTTTATAGTTACAATATATGTTAAAATCTATAGTCTTATATCAAATGGTCTTTATTATCCCAGCTAATAAACGATCATTTGAATAATTTTGCGTAACTCTCCACTCCGTTCGGTGTTGAGTTACGCGAGAAAATATTGATTATATAAATTACACAGAGTATAATAGAAAAATAATTGTCGTTGTAATGCATGAATATATAAAACCTTTTCGGGCCCATACGAAATACGAATTGGCTCTTTTATATATTTTCTTAAATGTATATTATTATTAAAATTATAAAATTTCAAAATGTTTTCATTTGTTTTAAATATAATAACCGAATAGCGTAATTATAGTTTTGTAACGGGCATGAATAGTAGTTTTATTACAAAATACACATTATATATAGAAAAAAAAAAACATATAAGCGAACACAAATATAAAAAAGAAATCTATTATTGTACTATTATAGAAAATATAATGTGATTTGGTGTTGTATTTGAATTAAACAAAGTTTTTCTAATCGCTCATCCTTTCCCTTTGACTTCTCTCGTAGGAAACCAATTGTTTTTACTTTAAAAAAATCAGCTTCACGCTGTATCCCGCACACAGCAGGGTACATTAACTTAAGATAGATTTACTTAAGATTTTAAAAGCACAAAACTCTAAAGAATGTGGAATGTACAAGCTATTTTTAAAAAATTAAGAGGCGCGGGTTCGAGTCCCGTTACCTTTAACATTTTAATAGTTCCTTAGTGTGAGAATAACACTTTAATATTTTAAATAGATATATTAGTTTTTAAATTATCAAAACCCACACGTTTTAAGCAGTCTCTATAATTTTGATATATTTGAGACCCTAGTTTCGTCATTTTCAGCAACCTATAAGAAAATCTCTCATCTCTAAATAAAACAACACATAAGAAATTATTATAACAACTTTATTGAATACTTTTTTTATTAACAATATATAAAACTGCTACACAGAAGTTATTCAACTAGGTAACTAAACAATTTTAATGAAATACCGTTTATTTCATTTATTCTTAATTCATATTTACTTTAGTGGTCATTAAATTGAAGTTGTTTTTAATTCTCTTGGGGATTGAACCCACAACTGTCGCGTTTAGTCTGACGCTGTTTCACTGCGTCAAGGTGGACTCAAAATTAGGTGAACACGAAATGGCCTGAAATATATTTTTGTTTTGTGTTTCGTGGTGAGTGGTGAAACTTAACGCTTTCCTGATTGGAATTGAAGCCCATCCTTCGTGCACACTGTGTCACAGTTGGGACTATAGAGAGTATATTTATTAATATAACATTTTTTATTTATTTCAGAATGCGGTGAGTATTTATATTTTATTAGTTACATTTCTAACAAAAAACTAACATTATTTTCTACTCACATTTCCTATATATATGTATATATAATATTGAAATAGAATAACCCCAAATTAACAAGTGGATTCTGAACACAAAGTGAACAGCAGTCTTATAGTAAGCTTAGATTTATGTATAGCTATCGTTACTATAATACTATACACACTATATACAAATACATTATGTTCATATAAACCATATAAACTTATAAGGCACGCTTATTATACCTTGTTTTTTTTTTTATTAAAAATGCCTTTTTTGCTTATATTAAAATGTTATATATAAGTCGATGTTCATATTGATTATACAAAATTAAGTATAAGACACGTTTTTGAATTTACTGAAAATTTTTACTTAAATATTATTCTTCAATATTTTTATTAATGTGACAATTTTTTCAAAGGTTAAAACATAAATTACATAGATTTGACAGTTTTATATATATTATATTTGACTTTGAAATAATAAAATAAATTGTATTTGATTTTGACTTTGACATACTCAAATATGTCACAGTGAAGATTATATAAAATTCTTAGAAAATTTTCATGGTTACGCGCGGTTTTTATAAATTTAGTGGACTGTCAGATCGCGTTTGATGTAGTCAATACACGATTT
>JAAIXJ010000803.1:75258-107775 GCA_013403705.1 Heliconius hermathena | reverse complement strand
TTTTCGTTTTTAGTGCAATAAAGTATTATTATTATTATTATTATTACTACCACCTATAGGTGGTCACCTATAGGTGGCATCTTTATAAAGATGTGGGGAACCTTTTTTATATTTTCACGCGTTTTCTGTTTTTTTTGCAAGTCTGTAAGAGCTTTACCTTAAGCAACTAATCAAAAAGCAGCGGTTTCATCCTTTTCCCGCATGGTAAGGTACCTAGTGTTAAGGCACTCCGTTCCCAATTTTCTGCCCGATTTTCAAGCTTCAGAGTGGGAAAATAAAAATATATATTATAAAGACGTAAATCATGGTTTTCTTTATTTCACACTTTATCTTGCATATAGTAATCCTCTTATAGACGAGATAACAATAGGTTTTTGAGTCATTGTATCTTTAGCGGTGGATCTCAACGCCGCGCTATCTTCCCTGCTATATGCGGAATACAGAGTGAAAATAAAAAAAAATCACGAATCATATCGTTTTGAACTCACATTTATAACGACGGAATGCAAGATCAGTGTAAATGGTATGATATTATTATAGAACAAGTGAATGAAGTGGTATACTTGGGAAGTATGTTCAGTAGAGATGGGAGATACGAAATGGATGTGGGAAGGCGTATTGCTGCCGATAACAGGGTTAATGGAGACTTAGCTGAACCGTCAGCACAACTGTGTGTTGAACTGTGTGTGAAAAATGAAATGAATGAACGAAAGATGAATGCCGTGGAGATGCGATCTCTTCGTAGGGTATGCGGAGTCAGCTTAGCTGATCGAATTCGCAATGAAGAGATACACAGAATGGCAGGTACTAGCGAGGATGTCACGGTGAGAATGAAGAAGAACGTGCTCAGCTGGTTTGAGCACGTCGAACGAATGAGTGATGAAAGAATGACAAAAAGATTTATGACGGAAAAGTGAGCATTAAGCGAGGTAGGGGAAGACTTCTGTTGACCTTTGAAAACACAGTATCAGAGATACTGTAGGAAGGTTTCGTTAAAAGCATGAAGACCCCCGGAGGGCATGTAGGAAGAGGTTGATGACGTGTGAAAGAGGTATGCAGAGACCGTAGCGTTTGGCGCTCCGTTCTCTCTGACTACCCCGCTAGGGATACAGCGTGAAGCTAAGTTAAAAGTTAAAGTTAAGTATCTATAACGTGGAGCGAGTTGTTTAGTTACCTTATCTTTCAAATCATTGACTTTAAGAAAAAATATTCGTCGTAGAATTTCGGACGCCTTTTTTACTATTTATAGATACATATATTACTTAAACGATACGATAATATTTACTTAAATTTATATTTCCATTTCTTCGCTCTGGTGTCGAGGTTAAGCGCGGCGTTGACTTCTGCCACTCAACACGCAATGCCTCCAGAATTCGGCAGAAAGTGGGGAACGGAGTGCCTTAACACTTTCTCTCTGCCTACCCTGCTGTTTGCGGGATACAGCGTGAAGCTGATAGATACATGCGATTAATGAAAAGAAATAGAGACTCGATTTTTTTTTAATTTTATATAAGCATTATAAAAACACAAAAAACATTTTAAATTTCAAGTGTTTATATCTAATTCATAGTCCTGGTATACAATAGCTGTGACGGACAGACAAACACAAAGAATCTATAAAGAATATCACATATAAGCATCCAGCTACGGAACCCCAAAAATTACGTACGCAAACAAGTATAAATTCAAAAATTTAATTAAATTCAGCCTAACACTGTATCCCGCACACAGCAGAGTAGGCTGAAGGAACCTAGTGTCAAGATTCATCGTTCCCCACTTTCCGCCGCTGAGGGGCGGAGTTCAACGCCGCGCACATAAGAGCAAAGAAGGGAAATATAAATTTAAACAAATATTTAATGTCCTAGACTAGGGGATCGAACCCACAACTAGTCGCGTTTACAGTCTAACTTTGTTCTCCTGCGCCACGACTGGCCTCCAACAAGAATATAATTAGAAAATTGTAGTTTTATTCAAAATAACCAGCCGAATACCTAGTTGTCGTGTAACAGAGCATCGCGCATACCCCGCGTCGTCAGATCTTAATAAATCGTGCATTCCGTTGATTAATGCCTCTAAGAATAGATGGCGCCACGCGTATCTTCTACCTGTACAAGGGCTACCAAAAATTATTAATTTTCATATAATTTATTTTTTAACAATTTCAATAGTCGCACGGGGAAGGCAGAAGGAGTATAGTGTTAAGATATTCTGCTCTTCACTTTCCGCCGAATTTTGAAGGCATCTGTTCCAAGACTGGCCTCAAGCTATTTCGTAAGGAAAATTATATGAACTCGCTAAACAAAACGAAACAAGCAAAATAATTAAAAAGGGTCCATACAGTTCTTAAACTCAAGCTTCTAAATGAAAACTATATTTTATAAGAATATTAATGTGTATTTGAAGGTTTTAGGATATGTAAAAGGTGCCTTAAAATAAATAAAAGCAAATGTTTTTTTTGGCATTTTGCCTATTTTTTTTATATTTAAAGTAAATAACCACGTAAAACACACGATGTATGATGTATCCCGCAAATAGTAGCTGTGCGGGCAGTGGGAACCTAGTGTTAAGAGACTTCCTTCCCACATCATTGTACGATATCGTAGCGAAATTCAAATCTGTGCTTTGTCTTGTTTCCAAAGCGGTGAAATAAAAATAAATAATACTTCTAAGTAGGAATCGAACCCACAACCATCGCGTTTACAGTTTTGCTCTTGAATTCGAACGGAGAACAGAGTATCTACATCAACACTAGCTTCTCTCTATCTACCCTATTATTCGGGATACATCGTGAAGCTAACAAAAAACCCTAAATGGGAATCGAACCCTACACAAGTATAATCAGATATTTTATAATTCTAAGCACAGGTGTGCCTCTCACCAGCCCTGTGAATGAGTGATGTGAACGTTTGCTCCTATCCCTGTATAGTACGTGTACTCTGACAGAGCAGCGCGCCGGCCGACGGTCGTCGGTCGTCGAGTGCAATCTATTTTGAATGAAATTTCAAAACTTGGTCTTAGTGACATATTATTTTAATAATAAAATAAAGCAGCTTCACGCTGTATCCCGCACACAGCAGGGTAGGCAGAGGGAACATCGTGTTAAGACACTCCGTTCCCCACTTTCTGCCGAATTCTGGCGACGTTGCGTGTTGAGTGACAGAACTCAACGCCACGCTTGTCCTCGACACCAGAGCGAAGACATGGAAATATATACAAATTAAAGTAAATATTTCATCTCCTCGAGTGGGGATAGAACCCACAACCAGTCGGGTTTGTAGTCACACTTAGTGCCCCTGCGCCACGACTGGTCTCTATAATATCCTTACTTTAATACATATATTATAATTTCAATATATTTATATTAAATATCCAAGATTATCTGCCTAGGGCGTATATGGGAGACGTTCATTCTCCGGCGGTTTTAGTGGCGAAACCTGACGCCGCGGTTTATCTTAGTAGATTGACAAAGTAATTATTATTCACATTTAAACATCCTCACCCTGGTAACGAAGCAAGGAATCCAGAATTCGGCGGAAAGTGAGGAACGGAAGTATCTTAATGGGAATGGAGTGTCTTAACACTAGGTGCCTAGGTTCCCTCTGCCTTCCCTCCTATGTGCAGGATATAGTGTGGATCTAAAAAAAGCATATAAACTCTTCACAATGGGGGAATCGTACCTACGACTACCGCAGGTACAATAGACTCACCTACCAACCACATTACAGTGGCTTTACGAAACAAATAATATTTAGACATCGTATCAAATTACAAATACATCTGGATATAAATATATCTATTGAGGCTATGTCTGTAAACGTGACGGTAGTGGGTTCGATGTCCACTCGGGGTAATGTATTACATATTTCCATTTCCATGCTCTGGTAACAAAACAAAACGCGGCTTTGAGTTCCGCCACTCAAAACGCAATGTTTCGAAAATTGGCCAGTGCGTGGTAAACGGAGTGTTTTAACACTATGTTAAATCTGTCCCTGGTATATGCGGGATAAAGCGTGAAGCTAAGAAAGATCTAGATCTTAATCTAGATATAAAATGACTAACCTAGTTCACCTTTTACCATTCGGTACGAAATAACTCGTGTAATAATCCATCAGGTTTGATCCGAGGATTCAGTTCGCATACCGGGAGCGACTCTGGACGCCCACACCTGTCTTATTTACATATAAATAAACCTATATTCATATTTTTTTATTAGATTCACGCTGTATTCCGCATACAGTAAGGTAGGCAGAAGGGAACCTAGTGTTGAGGCATTCTGTTCCCCTCTTTCCGTCCTTATTTCGAAATGTTGCATGCTATGTGACGGAACTAAGAGTCGCCGCGGCTTGTCTTGATACCAGAGCTAGGAAAACGTTCGTTGATAATTTACTCACCAAGCGGGAATCAAACCCACAACCGTCGCGTTTTCATTCACATACTGCGCCATGTTGGCCTGTGCGTGTGTTGAACCTATATTCAAAGTATGTGATGTAATTAGTACATCAAATGTCGTTGTTGTGTTGTTTTTATTTAGGTGCACGCCACAGTTGCGGCTTCGTTTGTTGTGACTCTTGTTGTAACCGACTCTAAAAAAGGTGGTTATACGTTTGGTATGTACTCTTCTGAATGTAATATTGTTGGAATTAGCTTATATTTATATGATGATTAAGGTTTTGGAATTTGAAGCACGTGTGTCTAATTTCGTAAATATACATTTATATATGTTTTTATGTATGTTTGTCTATATATATAAGTACATATATCGGGTACTCTAAGTTATATCGAACCACTTAAAGGAGGTATACACCAACTATGGAGCTGATCCAAGTTTTAACAAAAGTGGATTTTATAGTTTTTTAAAAGGTATAGGTGAGGTGGCGTGGTTGTGAGTTCTATCCCCACTCGAGGAGATGAAATATTTATACAAATTTATATTTCCATTTCTTCGCTCTTGTATCGAGGCAAAGCGCGGCGTTGAGTTCTGCCACTCAACACATAAAGTGGGAAACGGAGTGTCTTAACACTAGGTTCCATCTGCCTACCTTGCTGTGTGCGGGATACAGTATGGAACTAATTTATTTATTTTTATTTTTTAAATATAGATATCGATGTATATTTGGAGGGGGAAAATTAAATATAATATATCGGTAGCTAGATAAATTATTACAGATAAAAGAACAATTAATAAATAAGTAAAACTGTCTTTAGAGAACTATATTTAGAGGATAAACATGTATGGAATTAATGTCTATTGAATAATTAACACTTGCATGGTGTGAAAATTAATTAAATAAACAAATTATGTAAAAAAAAAACAATAAATCAATAAATAAATAATATATATGAATCAGCCTGTACATGATAATACACTCAAAGTCTTTAGTTTATTGAATAGAAATAATTGTTAATTTAAATGTACTCTCGTTTTTTAATTTTTAGTGATTTAACTATAAACATGTTATTCTTAGTGCGAGTTATTATGATACATATCTATTGTAATACGTTTCTACTCATAGAAATGTTTGATGACGCTGGTGCACGGTAAAACTCGAATGAGATTATGATTGCACCTTGAATTTGTAATTATTAATATTCTGTAATAGTCTACTTAAATAAAATAAAATAAAAAAAAAGTGATGCAGGAAGAGCAACTGTTGAGTTTCTTGCCGGCTCTTCTCAGCAGAACTGCCTTCCGAAACGGTGGTAGCTTTTTTTTGTTTATATGTTTATTCGACGATTCAAAAGTGCTTATAAGAGTTTATTTGAATAAAGAATATTTTGAATTTGAATTTGAATTTGTCTAGAAAATTCGCCAATGCGGGAGCGGAGGGTTTTAACACTAGGTTCCCTCTGCCTACCTTGCTGTGTGCGGGATACAGCGTGAAGCTGATAAGATATAATCCCAACAAAGAAATAAACTACTATCGAACTGTCGATGAGCAGTCATAACATGTTGTAATCCAACTTTAATATCTTCTATTATCTAAACACAGTTAATACATAAGTGATAATACACAGACATACATTATATAATACATACATATCTTGAAAATTCTAATCAACGGAAATGATACGATGATTCTTAGTATAGACTTTTATGAAATGTTTTAATCCAATAACAAGTCTTTGCTAGAAATGTATATTACGAGATAATAGTGGGTTCGAATCTAACAATTGTATGCAACTTATTTATAAGTGAAAGTTGGAACTATGAGCCTGTAACATTATCAGATTTACGCTGTATCCCGCACACAGCAGGGTAGGTAGAGGGAACCTAGTATTAAGACACTCCGGTCCACATTTTCCGCCGAATTCTGGAGACATTGCGTGTTGAGTGGCGAAACTCGACGCCGAGCTATGCCTCGACACCAGTGCGAAGGATTGAAAATATTAAATATTTAATTTCCTCGAATGAGAATCGAACACACAATCTGTCGTGTTTACACTTGCTTGTGCCCCTGTGCCACAACTGGCCTCATGGTTTTTTATATTATATGTTAGTTAGTAATGTATATTATATGGTTTGCTTGCTTTATCTACGGTTTGCGGTCTACAGCCAAAAAGACAAAGAAATAACAATTGCTAAAACGTCTTTAAAAAAAGGGTACATATTTTCAGTGAAATTTAAACAGTTTTTTTTTTATATTGGGTCACTAACAGAAGAATCTCGTAAGCTATATATTACACCAAATTAATCACTTCTATATAACACACTATAACATCAGAGTAACCTAGTACACTTAGAAATCTTAGAATATAATATAGTTTACAAAACTTTAAGTCATTTTCATTCGACTACGAAGCCAAAGCCGTCGGTAAAAGCTAGTTTCCAATAATTACACAAGTGCTAATTAAACTATATTCTATTTGTAACGCATAATATGTTGACACTAAAAATGGCATGCGCCCGATGCGTACGCGCATCTATTTACGAGACGTGAATCAGTCAGTACAGTGTATGAATAACCACGGAGTCAGCTATCGATATTTAGATATGAATTAGTTACTCGCTGTTATGCGAATAAAGAAGATAAGTAGAGGGAATTTAGTGTTTATGCAGTTCGATTCTCACTCATCACCCAATTTTTGAAACTTTGTGTGTGGAGTGAAGGAGCTGAACGCCGCGCTTAGTTACGTAACCAGAGCGAAGAACTGAAAATATTCAACATTCCATTTCCTTTAGTGGGAATCAAATCCACATTTGTGAAGTTTACAGTGGCACGCATGTCCCCTAGGCCATGACTCGCCTGAATACCTGATAACTGTCCACTCTGAAGAAGGCATTGCCATTGTCTCGCAATGCGAATAAAGAAAATATGCTTAAAGCGCTAAAGGAAACTGAAGCGATTGCATACATTCTTGGGCCTAAAATGTAAAAGAAATGGTATAATTTAATAGAATCAGGTACATACAGGTACTACTTTCTACTCATATACATTCCTTTCCTGAAAATTGACAGTTTTGACAATTTGCGAATTGAGTTATTAGAGATTTGGTAAAAGTGACGTTAAGTTCACAGCACAAATAAACTCCAATAAAATTGAAATTGGTCAAAACAACAGTTAAATTACGCAGGCGAGAAAAAGGCTTTTTAAAAAAATATTTATTTATTTAATTTTACAAAGAACCTTTCTGTATCAGAGCAAGTTGAAGACAAAGAATATTTATTAATTAAAATTTTATATTATTGAAAATAGTTAACTCAGCAAATATATTAAGCTCTTTTGTTTGTTTTCACGAGCTGCAAGTGCGGCGTCAGGGGAATGCATATTTACACGTTGTTAACTCAACGTAATTTATTTTTTATTTGTATGTAGATTGTAGACTTACTTTTTATTTGAAAGCTAGTGCTTCCCCTGTGGTTCCTTTTTTTTGGTCCATTTAAGACAATGGTATCTATGAGAAAATCACGTAAACCTTAAATTTGCATTGCGCTAACTGATTCTTATGATTCTCTTTTTTTATTTGAAATTCAATTGAAAGGATACACTTCAGGGATAGTGTGATTGGGATAATTCAAGGATAGTAGAAATATGGTTAGGTTCTGATTAAGGGATCCGGTTGAAAATGGTATCTGTGAGATAATCACATAAGTGTTAAATTTGCATTAGGTACAAATGCACGAATAACTCAATATCACGCCAACCGATAGCAATGTTTTTTTCTATTTTAAAGGATACTTCAAGGATAGATTGGTTAAAATTTGGTTAGGTTATTCCCAATTTCCCCCCATTTTTTCTTATGTATCTTCTTCTTGTCAATATGCCAAAATGTTGCATGGACAATATAGTACCTAATAGTTTGAAGTTTTACATTTCTTATAAATAAAATTATATAGGCATAGTCAGCATAGACAAAAAAGTGGTATGACACTCTACTCTTGACTTTTCGACTAATCTATTAGACTAATAATATAAGCTCAGAGTGAGTGGCAGGAATTAATATAGTGTTTTATCTGACTAAATTCGTATAATGAAATTAAATTGAATATATACTCCTTGAAGCTGTCATAGTACAACTGCACTGAGTCTATATACGCAACGGTTGTGGATTCGATTCTCACTCAATTCCCCGCCTTAGTAATAAGACAGCGCGGATTTGAGTTTCCGCCACTCAATACTCTTTACTATACCCCGCACATAGCAGGGTAGGCAGAGGGAACCTGAACACCTAGTCTTAAAACACTACGTACCCATTAAGACACTTCCCCACATTCCATCAAATTCTGGAAGCATTGCGTGTTGAGTTGCAGATTTCAACACTGCGTTACCAGAGCAAAGAAATGAAAATATATAATATTTTATTTCTTGGAGTGGGAATCGAACCTGTCGCGCTTTCAATCGGCCACTTGTGCCCTAAGCCACAACTGACATTATTACTATAATATATAAATTTAAAATTATTGACCTTATCTATTATCAATAAATTTATGATTCTACATAATAAATAAGGAGCCACAAGTTACCGAAAAACACTAAAGTATTAAGATTACAAACTTTATTATAGTCGTAAAGATTAAATTGTATTTAAGGGTTATACAAAATTATATTTTCTTGTCGATCGACAGGTGCTGGTGACAAGATGGCTTCCCTTTGGTTATTTGCTTTGGCTATTTTTGCAGGTATTTTCTTAATTTATTTCCTAAAATATGACGTTGATTTATTTTTCTACGGTCATGGCTGTATACTACAATAACCAAAAAAATGTTTTTTTTGTTTACTGCATAAATGATTATTCTCATATAACAGGCCTGTTATTAAAAATTACAAAAACTATATTATTACTAACTGTCAACTTAACTTAGCAGGGTAGGTAGATCAAACCCGATTCTGATGAAACCAGAGTTAAGATCCTCCGTTTCCCATTTTCCACCCAATTTCGCATTCTCGATGCGTATTGAGTTGCGGAACCTAAGTAGGAATCGAACCTACAGCCGACACGCTTACAGTATAACGCTGTGATGCTGTGCTCAACATATGGACAAAAATATTGAGACCACATTATGATAGGAAACAAATCATAGTCTTAATTTTTATATATAAGCTGATAAAAATCAAAACATATGAAGATGATATGAAACGTTGGAACACTAATATTTTTAAATACATTTAAATCTTTTGAAATTTGAACAGTTACATATTTAATTTATGGCTATAATTTATTAAAATTCCTCCAGAATTCAGCGGAAAGTGGAGAACGAGAGTATTTTAATGGGGACGGAATGTCTTAACACTTGGCTCCAGGTTCTGCTGAATACCCTGCGGGTGTGCGGGATATAGCGTGAAGCTAAAAAATATTTAAATTTGAATTCATTGAATTATAGGTGCTCAAGCGGCTTCTTCATCCAGCCGTGTCGTCGGTGGCAAAGACGCTAGAATAGAGGACTATCCGTCCTTAGTGCAGGTTGAATTCCAGAACATCTTCTCGCAAATATGGTCCCAATCTTGCGGTGGAAGCATTTTAACAGCCCGTTATGTTCTTTCTTCAGCTTCTTGCTTTTCGGGAAGGTAATATTTTACTGACTCCAAAAAATGATGATGATGAAAATGATCTTGATGCTTGTACTTGTAGGCTTCCAAGCATATGCCCTACATTTTACAAATGTATATATGTTTGTCCACAAATTTTTCAGAAAATAAAAGTCATATCGTCATGATTTAAGTGGGGTATATTCCAACTTAGGGAACAGTCCAAGATTCATTAAAATTGGTGAAACAGTTTTTGAGATATGGATATTTAATTAATTATTAATCTCTGGAGGGGACATGTATTATATGAGGTCACCGTGGCGCGGTGGTACAGGGTCTTAACGTGAACTTGACGTTTGTGGGTTCGATTCACACTCGGAGGCGTGAATTATTTTCATTTCCTCACTCGGGTAACAACTTCGGTTGTCTAAAAAATTAGGCGGAAGGTGGGTAATAAAGTATCTTAACACTAGATTCTTACGTACCCTGGTAAATGTGGGATACATTGTAAACCGAAAACTAGTAACTTACCTTAAATGGTTTCTTTGGTTTTTTTACGGATAAAAGGTAAAGATAACGAAAAAAATATAAAAAAGACTTTAGTAATTTTTTAATTTTCACTCATTTTAAATTTTATATTTAAAAGACGCATTATTAAATTTAAAGTTTATCCTAATCTTCTTACCTCATACTTTCTAATAGTAATTTCAACATCAACTTACGCCGTATAAGAGCTGGCAGTAGTCTTCGCAATGTCGGTGGTGTTATCGCCTATGTCCAGGGTGTCTACAATCATCCCTCTTACGGCTTGCTGGGCAGCGATGGGGACATAAGTGTAGTTAGACTAGCTTCATCATTGGTCTATACTCCTGTTGTACAGCAAGCTTATATTGTCATGCAAGGAGTACAGGTTCCACCATTCCTCCTTGTCACTTATGCCGGATGGGGGTTGACTTCGGTAACTATTACTTTTCAGTTTCAAGTTTCTTTCCATATAACAGGGTAGCTAGAGGGAACCTAATGTTAAGACAACTTGTTCCCCACTTTCCCTCCAAATTTGAAGACATTGTCTGGCGGAACTCAACGTTTGGTCTTATCTTTACATCTATTTTAGAGACTATGAACGATTTTTCTAGTAACATTAAGAAAATAAAAAAAGGCCAGTCATGGCGTGGCGTGATTAAGTGTGAACGTAAAATCGACTGGTTGTGGGTTTATGGGAAATGAAATATTTATTTTAATTTATATTTTCATTTCTTCGCTCTGGTGTCAAGGCCAAGCGCGAAATTGAGTTCCGCAACTCAACACGCAATGGCTCCAGAATTCGACGGTAAGTGGGGTAAAGAGTGTTTTAACACTAGGTTCCCTCTGCTTACCCTGCTGCGGGATACAGTGTGATGCTGATTTTGATTTTTAAACCATCAATATTCCCATATTTGCTATCAAACCTTCCACAACTAACGACTATTACAAAATATTTTGTTATTACTTCTGACAAACTTTAGATGAGATTGGATTTGTTAATCTTAATCATTCAACTTTTCAGGCAGGAGGCAGTGCATCAAGTGTTCTGCAAGACGCTTCAGTCTTCACCATGGATAGAATAATTTGTTCTTTAAATTATGGCAATCTTCCTGAGCATATTCCCGTAACTGAGAACATGATATGTGCTGGTCTTCCTGATGTAGACGCATGTGGTGGAGATACCGGCGGTCCTTTGTATTATCAGAATGTGATTATTGGAGTGGTATCCTCAGGATTGGGATGTGGCAACCATACCTACCCTGCTATTAGTACAGCAGTTGCTTCTTACAGCGATTGGATTGTATCTCTAATATCTTAATTGTTTTTTTTTTATTTTTTAATAAAGATTTTGTAAAATAAATAATCTTTTTTTAGATCCTGTATTGTTATAGGGAATATCATATCATAGCATCAAGACATGCCGTTCTTCGCTTTCTAATCAAGTTCAAAGTTCAGCGTGTTGAGTGACGTAACTCAACTCAGGAAATTAAATAATTATACATATTTATTATTGTCTTCTATATTCAATGATGTGAAAGTAATTACACATCAGTAGGCTTAAGAGTTAACTAACACTCGCCTTCACTGCTCCAGCCCAATATAGCAAATTATCTCAAAGTAAATATCTACCGCCTTTTATACAATTTAGTGGTAACAATGTTGCCATGACATACTTGATATGGCATATTACAGATTATTATTATCATCGGTAAATGTAGCAATATATAATAGTATATACATATATATATATAAAAATAAATGATTATTCGTTTGTCTTGCCAAAACTCAAGAATGGCTGGACCGATGTGGCTAATTTTGCTTTTTTTAATATGTAGGGGTTGTAAGTCTTTACTTATATCATAACGTACTAAAAAACGACAATATAATATTCCAATACAATATGAAAACCTAATAACATTTTTTAAACATACGATGTCTTTTTAGAAATACAAAAATTGTAAAATCTATCTTCAATTTTACAGAGCGCGAGAATTTTTATAAGGGTTAAAGGTTGCCATTTATCAAAGATCATGTACAATTCCATGTACGAGGACAATTTTATCACCTAGTGGAACCACTGCCACCTTGCAGATTGATTGTATGGGCAATCAAGATGCGGAAGTTGATATGAGTTGTGCTTTAAATCCAAAAGTGAAGCGAAGCACTATCCAAGAACTGCAAACGTTTTATCATCAGAACGATGACTTAGTCAAAATGTTCATGGCTATGGTTCAAGTGGCATCGGACTGACATAATATCCTTATTGAAGCTGAAAAGGTGAACAAAGGGTCGTAGGAGCAAATTTGCAGTCCAGAGATTTATTGTACAAATACTTAAAAATATGTGTCTGAAACATAGGATTTTTGACTTTACAATATCCATTAATCGTCTGGCAAGGAGAAGACGAACACCACTTTTATGTCAAAATAGTTAATCAAGTAACAATAACTAGATTAAACGATATTAAATAATATTTTTTAAGACTATTATCAATATATATAATAATATTTTTAATACGTGATTGCTTATCATTTACAACTTCAGGTGCTAAAAACAACATAAAAGTTAGTGCTGAAAAATGTTATTCATATAAACTCATCGGTGTTGGTAAAGTAAATCATATTTTGGTATGTTAACGGCTTTTTCTAGACCGATTCATTACATACTATTTGGTGCATATTTTTATTTGAAATCCACATAAGTCGATGATCCTAATGCAACTATTTAGAGTTCTAGGGGTGTTGTTTTAATACAAACAAAACGAGCTCTGGAGCAGAATGTGGAGATAACATAACTAAGCCTTAATATCTCACGCTAGCAAAGTTCNTAATCTTACATTCCGTCCTTTCTTCATCTCTTTCAAAAATCAGAACCTTTGTCTTATTCACATTGAAGCTTAGACCATTATATTCACACCCTTCTTTCAGAGTGGTGACCAATGCCTGCAACTCGCATTCTGAACCTAGGAACCTAGTGTTAATACGCTTATAATTCTATAAAGATTGTGCACTTGCGACGACTATCCTCAGGGTAAACAGGATATTAACTGGAATTCTAAGTCTAATCTAATCTAGTGAGTGTCACGCTGTATCCCTGTGTGCGAAAGAGGTAATTAGAGACCGTAGCGTTTGCCACTGAGTTGTCTCTATACCTCTTTCACCTCGTCCACTGTCACCAATCTCTTCATATATGCGGGGTGTCCTCATGCGTTTGCATGCATTTTTACGTTACCTTCCGCCAGTATTAATTGGAATTAAAAAGGTAAAAACAAATAAAACATTATATGACAACAACATTTTATGTATCAGCAAAATTTTATTATCAAAATCGTTTAAAATTTAATATCATAGAAGATTAAATGGCGTTTTCCACAATCCATTGTGAATTAGGACCGACTGGTGTTGCTATGATATTGGAACGTAGACTGGAAGACACGACGGCGACTAAAACGTTATTGACATACCACGGTGATCCAATATCTTGATTATAGCTGTCTCGGTTATATCTTTCACCGCATAGCACTTGTTGAACAGAGCTCAAGTTACATTGGCTGCTGTTAAGTATAAATATGCCATAGATGGCTAGATCAGTTCTTATCTGGAAACAAAAGTTTTATTTACATACTAACATTTGCTTAATTTGGATTTTTTTTTTGTGTAAACTACATCACAATAGGTTGGTCGTCCATTCGTTGTCTGGACGTAGTCGTCGTGTTGCAGGGGTACAAGCGTGCGACTGTAACGCGACAGGTTGTGAGTTCGATTTCAAAACGAGTAAATGAAATATTTAATATTCTCATTTTCCTCGCTCTGGTAATAAGGCAAAGCGCGGCGTTGCGGCATTAAAAAGAAGAAGAGACTGATGTTATGCAAAATTAGATTATTAAGAAAATTGCTGGTGTAAATATTCGTAAAATGAAAAAGATTTCTGTAGACATTTTTTTCAGCTGTACCTTTATCCCGAAAAAATAGGTAAGCATACAGTGCGATCTTTGCTTTCTCGTGTTATTAACACCTAAATTTGTCTTGGTATAGTGCAGTGACAACTATTCCTTGCTACATGAGCGAACCCATAACCATCGTCATTACAGCCAGAGACTGTCTCATACCTTACATAAATTCTCAATCAAAGTTCAAGGATTACTTACACCAGCGCTGCCCCATCCAGCTTGAATAACGGGAAATCCAAGAGGAAGGGAAGTGGTCGGACCAGCTATAGAGCTACTGGAGATAACCGAGCTATATTGCAAGAAGCTTGCCAGCCTTACTATAGAAATATCGTTATCAATAGCACCCACAACGAATTCCGGGTGATTGATCTCCCTTTCTACATAGTAGATTAGACCTCCCTGTTGAGGTTGATCTGAACCAGCACGGATACGACGAAGATCTGGGCTATAGTCTCTGCAGAAAAAACAGAAATCCTATAAATAACATGCTTATAGAAAGTACAAGCCAAAATTATTTGTCATTTTTTAATTTTTATTTCTTGTATATAAAATACTTAAAAACTTTCATACTTAATGTAAATAATAATGCTGGCATATATCTTCATGCTACAGCATGTATTCTCCCACATATAGTAGACAGAGGAACCCAGTGTTAAGATTTTTCGCCTCAATTTTTTTATGTTGATTGGCAAAACTCAACGAAACGCTTTGCATGATACCAGAATGATAAAATTAAAATAATTCATTTTGCCGAATGTGAATCGTCGACCCAAAACAGTTACAGCTTTGTGTGTGTGTACGTTGCTTGCAGCCAGACGCTGTGCCTCAATATCTATATTGACTATAATCTTTATATATCTTAGGATTAATTGTCTGATATCTTTGTTGATAAAAAGTATTCTATGTGTGTTATCAAAAGTCATATCTCTCTAAAATCTTTCAGAAAATTTTAACTTTTAATTTGAATTAGTATTTTTTAAGGATGTCGGACGGATACCGTTAGATTGTTAACGCAGTGTTGAGTTCAGCCAGTCAACGTAGGGAGTGGAGTATCTTAACAATAGGTTTTCTCCCCCTGCACTGTTATGCAGTGGGGTAGCAAAAATAAATAACACAAACATTTGATAACAAATAAGAAATCGAGAGAGAAGAGGCCAGTTGTGGCGCAGGGGCACAAATTTGTGACGTTAAACGCGACAGGTTGTGTGTTCGATCCCCACTCGAGGGAATACAGATATTTTGTATTTTCATTTATTTGCTATGGTGTCGAGGCAAAGCGCGGTATTGAGTCCCGACAATCACTACGCAATGACTTCAGAATTTGGCGGAAAATGGGGAACTTTAAGTCTTAAGACACTCGTCCAAAGGCTCTCTCTGTCTATTCTATTATATGCGTGAAAGAGCGTCAAGCTGAAAACAAATAAATTAATAAGAACTCACGCTCCAGAAAAGCAGCTGGCAGCTGACAATACGTATCTATTATTAATAATACTGGCACCACAGTTTTGACTCCACACTTCCGAATTGAGGTGCTCCACTTGTACTATTGAGGGGAACCTCTCCAAAATTGCAGAAGAGGAAACACCTAAGAAATGACAATTAGTAAAAATTAAAGCTACTTGTTTTACTATTTTTAATGGGAAATAATCATCTTTTAAATTTTTGAACTTGAAGTTTTAAATGTTTCTTAAAATTCTATTAGCATGCATTTATAGCATTTAAAAAAGCAGTTCATATCAAAAAAACACAAAAAGTATACAAAGTACAAGAACAGCGTACCAACTAAAAAGAAACTGAGGCTCAATACAGCTGACAGTGCCATTGTTGCAATTACTTCCGACTGTTACAAAGATCTGTAATACTACTTATATATTAATTATTATGTCTATCGCTATCTTTTTAGATAAACTTCTATTTTATGATAAATTTTAAACTGGTAATCTGTCGTAAAAACCCGCTTAAATAAGTATTATCAAGTCTTCCGTTTATAAATATCAGCGTATTGTCTTAATGTTTCGATTGCACCAGTCACCCCGTATCAGCTTGAACCTTGATCGCATACAACGTAGAGACGTTAGAATTATTATATTAAGGACCCAATGATCTAACCTGCCTACCGCACAGTAACACAGCAACTAAAATACCATCCTCCATTAGTAGGAATGGTTCGTAGGAACTTCCTTCCAGCAGTGTTACCAGGTGTTGGCCTTAAAGGGCGACAACGCACCTGTGGCTCCTCTGGTGTTGCACAGGGGTCACGACCGATCGGGGGCGGTGATCATTTACCATCGGTTGACCTGTACGCTCGTTTGCCTTGTCTTTTCCATAAAAAAAAAAATTGGCTTTTATCTATTTACAATTTACAGGTTTAACGTAGATTAAGCATTCCGTTTCCGTGTATTTAATGACGTAAAGTGTAAACTTCTTCCTATTCCTGTATAAATTTAAATAAATCTTCTTAGTGCTCGCCTATACTTCTCAAGGAACTTATATAACAAATTCCAGCTTTCCATGCTCCACACCATGAAATTGCGAGTTTTCGTTGTCTATCGGTCAGTCAGTAACGAAAGAGCGCTATAAATGCAGGTTATTATTATAGTCACTACAAATAAACATCCTTCTATTATTAAGTGACTGACAGACAACACTCAAACGAAACTACTCATATTAGGAAGTTGAAATTTGGCAATGTTAGGTAGTAAAGGGGAGTACTAAGGGAGAATTTATATATTTTTTTATGGAAACGGAAAGGAATGGAATTTCCATTTTAGATTTTAATTATTTTTCAACAAGGCAAACGAGCGTACGAGTCACCTGAATGTAAGTGATGACCACCACCTGTGCTGACGTGAAATATCAGAGGAACGCACCTGTAGTGCCCGTTTATAGCGGAGGGCACGTGGAAATAAGTTTTTACAAAAGAGATGATGAGGATAATATTTAAGTTGGTGAAGTACTGTGCGATTAGAAAATTCGGCAGCAGGTCAAACAGTTCTCCAGAACATTTCCGTTGATAAATGCGGTAGAGACCGCACAGCGAGTAGACTTCTCAATGCAAGGCATTTCACAGATTATTACTGGGTCCTAATGATTTAAAAGACTCCCAAATGATTCTCAAAAGGTGCGACCAAATGGTTCAAACTAATGTCCATCAGCCCAGAGATGAGAATAATACTCTTTATGAAACATCTTCATGTACATCTTTTTATCTGGGCCATCTACCGATCCATTTGGTGTTTTCTTCTCAAACAGTTTCTTAATCACGCTCTGACGATGACAATCAGTTTCTTAGAGGCCTTGCTTTCTAGATAATTGCGACAGTGGGCACGGTCGTAACATGACTGTTCTCGAAAATTGGCAACAAATGGGGTTTTATTATGCGGTTAACGCGCAAACTTATGTCTTCTAGGGATTAAATTGAACGAGGTTCTTTTCACCCCATAAAGAATCCCGAGGGATACCGCAACAGAAGACACAAGTTTGCTTTCGTCTTATTTCATCTTAAAGTCAGTAAGAAAGCTGAAATGAGTTTGATAATGATATCATTATCGAATGGAATCAGGTATGTATACTTAAATTAATTTTAAAATGTATTAAAAATATTTTAAAATTATATTTATATCCTAAACGCATTTTAAATTATAATCATTGTAAGTATTATATTCATAGTGTCAATGATATAAGGGTATAAATATTTATAGCCCCAATATTAATAATATAACACACATTCATCGTGTATTATCTGGTGGAAGATGACGTGGTTGTGGAGTTTAATACTTTTACTTTATACAGGTATTATTTAATTTAAATGCATTATTTTTATTGTATTTGCAATTTTGGTTTATTTCACTTTTTTTAGGCTCACGCTGTAACTTGGATTTAACGGAGTAGAGCAGGCAAGGTAGAAGTAACCAAGGACACTGTATTACTAACTTCTCCCAGTTTACGAGATATTGAGTTTTGAATGACGAAACTCAACGCTGCGCATTGTCTTGGTACCAGAGGGAGGAAATGATAATAAGTTAAGTCGAGTGGAAATATAAATACCAGTGCAAGTCAAGTTCAAGTTATCGCTATGCTGATGCAAGATGTCCTCAATATTAAAAATGTTATGTATTTTTCATTTTTGGCTGACAAAATGCTTTTTATTTTATCAGAGTTTCAAAATTAGATGGGTAAACCTGTACTTATGCATTAAAACCACTAAGAATATATACATCTCTACTAATTTTGACTCTAAAACACTATAAGAACAGCTTTTTAAAAATATATTATACATCTTTCTTTCTTTACAGCATTATGTACGGCAAGTCGTATTATGGGTGGACAAACCACCTCTATTGAGGAATATCCCTCGATTGTTCAAGTAGAATTTCTAAGTCAAGTTTCTGGCATGTGGACCCAAAATTGTGCCGGCAGTGTGCTGAACTCTATATATGTGCTGTCTGCTGCACAGTGCTTTTCGGGATGGTATGTGTTGTATATTTGAAGTGTTATATTAAAGATTACTTTGAAAAACTTATATTGCGGAATTAGAGCAGGTGATTTTTTCTTCCAAAATAGCTTATCATTGGAGTATTTAAAGAAAATAAAGCTCTTAAAGAAACAAAGTTAAGTCGAAAGAATGGTTTTTATAGCCATGTATAGCTGTAATAAGAACTATTTTTTTTTTCTTAACTTATTTTTTCTTAACGTTTTCATTAAAAGGAACTCTGAAGCTCCCTTCCGTAGAATTAGAGCAGGTTCCAGTTACCGTCACGTGGGTGGTGAGATATTCTACGTAGACTTAGCATTTAACCATCCAAGTTACGGTCGCAATGGTGTGGACGGCGACATCAGTGTGGTAAGACTGGCGACCCGGATGATCTTGAAGCCAAATATTCAACAGGCAACTATAGTGCTCCAAGGATCTGTGCTACCTGATCATTTACCAGTTATTTTTGCTGGTTGGGGAAGGATTTTCGTAAGTATAGTAGATTTTATAGTATTTTATTATATTTATTGAGAAATCATGTTATATATATATATATATATTATAATGTTTGTCTCTTATATTAGGCCTAGAAATGAAACAGTTGCGAAATGCATTCCACTCAGGGATATGAATAATTTTTATTTCCCTAATTTGCTGACAAGACAAAGAGTGGTGTTGAGTTCTGCCACTGAACCTTAAGACTAAGTTCTTTCTGCCTACTCTCCTATAAGCGTGATATCTCCTATAAGCGTGATACATATGTGAAATAATAAAAAACCGGTTAAGTACGAGTTTCATAGCCCATCGAGGCTTCCGTACCAATTTCAGGATTGTAGGTCAACGAGAAGTACAATTTTAAAAGCGACTTTACCAAACTTTAGTCTGCGGGCATATGCATCCATTTTGTATGAAATTAACTACAAACAAACTTGTACTTATTTTTTTCTATGAAACCTAACCTATAAATTTTTATTTTCCCGTGTTAACTGATTTATTTTTTTAAATTCTCTTCATTTCATATCTTCATTTTAAAATATCTTCATTTCAGTCAGGAGGACCTCATTCAGTCGTTCTCCGCCACGTCCGAGTATTAACAGTTAACCACGAACTGTGTGCTCAACGATATCTAAACTTGTCTATTCCAATAAACATCACCGAAAATATGATCTGCGCTGGGAACCTGCACATTGGGGGTAAAGATGCATGCCATGATGATTCTGGGGGTCCCATGTATGTCAACGGAGTCGTGGTCGGCATAATTTCTGCAGGATATGAATGTGGTAATCCCATTTGGCCGAGTATTAGTACTGCTGTCGCCTCGTATACCAACTGGATTCTTGAAACCGCAGTATAACTTATATAAATAAAGAACATTTTAATTTATTGAAGTTTAATTTTAAAAATATATTTATAACTACCCACTCTATTTTAGTTTAAATTTTCAAGCAAAAGGTTGTAAAAGTATTGATAATTATTATACATATTACCTCCAAGAGAGTATATTCGATGGGTTCTGTTTATTTTACTTTTAATATTTTTTTAAATATAAAAATAACACATATTAAATGTTAAAATGATATCTATATCTTTCTTATTTATATTTTTAGTAATGTTTTACAAGGAGATAACCATATCTTTTAATTAATATTATTTATTCTTAATTATTTTATCAATGAGTGTTAAATAAGATACTTAACTTAACTTAACTTAGCTTCACGCTTTATCCCTTGCGGGGTAGTCAGAGAGAACGGAGCGCCAAACGCTACGGTCTCTACATACCTCTTTCGCCTCGTCCACTGTCATCAACCTCTTCATACATGCCCTTCGGGGGGTCCTCATGCTTTTTACGTGACCTTCCTCCAGTATCTTTGATACTGTGTTTTCGAAGGTCAACCGAGGTCTCCCCCTACCTCTCTTACCGCTCACTTTTCCATCATAAATCTTTTTTGCCATTCTTTCATCACTCATTCGTTCGACGTGCCCAAACCAGCTGAGCACGTTCTTCTTCATTCTCACCGTGACATCCTCGCTAGTACCTGCCATTCTGTGTACCTCTTCATTGCGGATTCGATCAGCTAAGCTGACTCCGCATATCCTACGAAGAGATCGCATCTCCACAGCATTCATCTTTCTTTCATTCTTCTTCTGTAATACCCACGTTTCGCTGCCGTATAACAGAGTCGGTACCAAAACTGCATTGTGTACGGCCAAACGCGCAGCTGTGCTGACGTTTCGCCGTCTCATCAATGCAGCTAAGGCTCCGTTAACTCTGTTACCGGCAGCAATACGCCTTTCCACATCCATCTCGTATCTTCCATCTCTACTGAACATACTTCCCAAGTATACCACTTCATTCACTTGTTCTAATATCTTACCATTTACACTGATCTTGCATTCCGTCCTTTCTTCATCTCTTTCAAAAATCAGAACCTTTGTCTTATTCACATTGAGGCTTAGACCATTATATTCACACCCTTCTTTCAGAGTGGTGACCAATGCCTGCAACTCGCATTCTGATGATGCAATAAGCACTGCATCATCTGCGTACAGCAGGCAATTCACATTCAGGTCACCTACTTTCACTCCCATATCACTTTGTTTCACTCCTTGGAGACAGCTATCCAAATACAAATTGAACAACCAAGCTGACATGGCGCAACCTTGTTTAACACCCGATCGGATGTCAAACCAGGGCGACATGCCAGCTCCTACTCGCACGCAGGCTGAGTGATCTCTGTAAAGAGACTTTACAGCCTGCAGCAAGGGTCCGCTCACATTGTACCGGGGTAGTATCTCCCATAATTTCGCTCTTACAACTCTGTCAAACGCCTTTTCCAAGTCCACAAAAGCACAGAAAACTTTTTGGTTAACGGCCAAAAATTTTTCCGTGATCATGCGGAGGGAAAAGATCTGATCCATACACCCTCTTCTAGGTCTAAATAAGATACGCTTTATAATAAAACCATATAGAAGTAATAAAAAATGATAGTATTTTGACTATGTAAGTAATCTATTTTAACATATGCAAGTGTATTTAAATATAACGCGCGCGACGGTTAGCCGAAGCCACTGTATCCCGCACATAGAAGGGCAGGGAACCTGGGGTCCTAGTGTGTTCCGTTCCTCACTTTCCGCCGAAAATCCTTAAGACATTGCATTTGAGTGGCGTATATTCAACAATGAAAATATTAAATATTTTATCCCCCCGAGTGAGAATCGATCGCACGCTTGTACCTTTGCGCCACGAAGGCGTCAAAGCTATTTTGTTTTTGTACAATTTTAAACTGATTTGAGCTTCAGCGCCTGACTGTAATCGCGACGATGTAGGTTTGATTTTCACTCGGGGGATTTAATTATTTTCATTACTTTGCTTTGGTAACAATACAAAGCGCGACGTTGAGTTACGCCAGTCAACATGCAGTGTCTCGAAAATTGAGCGATGCGTGGTTCCCCACGAAGTGTCTTAGCACTATGTTCCTCACCACCCTGTTATTTAAAATATAGCGTGAAGCTTTTTTAAATTAATTTAAATTAAGTTTCAATAATTATTACATTTTAGCGCCATCTATTTCAGATTTGTTGAAGTACAACGCTCTAAGTTCTATAGTTAGTTTAGTGTTGTAAGTACTAGATGGCAGTAAGATTTGAATTCCTATTAGTTAAAATACTTATTTTATTTTGACCCAATCAAATATAAAAATTTCTATATTTTATTTTGACACAATCAAATATATATATTATAAAAGTGACGATTGTGGGTTTGATTTGTTTTCTCTCTGTAGTTAAAAGACAAAGCGCTGCGTTGAGCCTCACCACACAACATGCAATTGAAAATTGCGTGGGAAGTGGCGAACGGAGTGTCTAACTATACTAGTTAGACAGTAATTTTTTTATAAATATGCGATTTTTTTTCATTTTTAAGGTTTTGTTATTGAAATTATTTCAGTTGTATGGTAGATTCGGTAGATGGCGACACATGTATAAATCTTGTAATCTTCTATTTATCAAGTAATATTGTGGCCATCGTGGCCCAATGGACTTCTGCCACGGGCTGTTACGATTACGAGACTTTTACGTATTTATGAAGGACCCTCTACGGCACCACCACTAGGTTGACCTTGCCTGTCTGCAGGTGACAGCGTGAGGGTAAAAAGCGATATTAATATATTTTTGAACATAATATAAATAATTTGAATGGCAGTTCTAGAGCCAATAATGCCCTAATGTATTTTTGTTTTCGTTGGTGTCCTTTTCTGATCCCTTTTGATGTTTTTTTTGCCATTTATAACTTTAAGAAGAGAAGCAGAAATTAATAGTGATTTCGTAATATTTCTTTAGTTGTAGTAGTAGTAGTCCAATTTGAGGAATTTTTTCTATGAGAATAAATCATATCACATCTTATATCAAAAATAAAGTATTATAAAATATATATAAAAAAAAAACAAGAATAATAAACAAGTAGGAGCATATAATAATAATTATTTTGATACGATCTTTAAAAGGCTGTTTTTCCATCTATTCCATCTTCTGATGAAGTTAAGTTGTAAAATTCTCAGTGAAATCTAAAATTTACGAGAGCTTTATAAAAGATTTAGGAATTCAAGACGAGTACTAAGCGCCAATAAATTGAGCTTTGTTCGTATTGCTCTCGTAGGGTAGAAATACATAAAATAAAATTGTACCAGCATAAAACAGAATATACTTGGGGTAGTTCGATTAGACCCCCCCTACCCCCCAAATCCTGACGGAAGGACTGTTAATACTAAATAAAACTGAATTTAATATGTGTATGTTTCCTGAGCCTATATTAAGTTTGTACTTAGTATATGTAGAGATCTTGATTTTAAGTATTTCTCTATCAACTAATATTGAGGCCAGTCGTGGCGCTGAGGCACAAAGTCTGACTGTAAACGCGACTGGCTGTGAGTTCGATCCCCACTTGAGAAATTGAAATATTTATTTAAATATATATTTCCATTTCTTCGCTCCGGTGTCAAGGCGCGGCTTTAAGTTCCGCCACTCAACACGCAATGCTTTCAGAATTCGGTGGAAAGTAGTAAATGGAATGTCTTAACACTAGGTTCTCATTATCTACTCTGATGTGTGCGGGATACAGCGTGAAGGTAAAAAAAAAACTAGCTATACATATACTTGGCCATCGTAACGAACATGATCTTACGGTATCGAACGTGATCTTACGGTAAACACGAAGGTTATGGGGTCTATTTCCACTCGGGGGAAAGTTTTATTTTCATTTCTCTGTCTTTGGTAGAGACACAATGTGGCGTTGACTTCCGCCACTCAACACACTTAGTCAAGTACTTGCTTACTTGTAGGATATGTAAGAGTACCTATATGAAAAGACTAAGAAAAGTTTTTCGAAATTCCTACCAAATTTAACGTTTTACTTTTTCTACTTGATTTAACAAAAACATTTTATATCTATGTTACATATATTTGTTTAATGTAATCCTTTATGTAAAAAAAAATGAAAGTAAACAGAGCGTAAACTCTCCTTATTTCATAATATTCCTTCTCCACATAAAATAAATATGACTTAAAATTAAAAAATAAACTATTTTAATCACTTAACCCAAAACCAAACCAAACTTTTAAATATGAATTTATACCCAAAACTTACTATCGATTATAATTTTTTTTACACATTGCACTACAGTAGTTTAATCTAGGTTTAATAGTTCAAAAATAGTACCTAGGAGCATCTAGACTGCGTCCCGGGATGCGATCAATAGACCTCTATAATACATATTCCTAAACACGCATGCGTGGCGGCCATTAGAGAAAAATCGTCACAGTATTGAAAACAGAGTGTAAATATTGTTAAAAATGAGTCCTGAAAGAGAAGCTCAAGGTAATTTTTAATGGTTTTTATATGTCTTTTAATTTAATGTGGTTTGTGTGTTAGAATGTAGTGTTAGGTTCATTTCTTATATGGTTTGTGGTGGTTCTATATCATTGTTTGTTGTTTTATATAAAAAAATGGATAAGTGCGAGTCGGATTCGGTCGACAAGGCTTCCGTATCAATTTCGGGATTGTAGGTCAATGGGAAATACAACTTAAAAAAGGTAGACAAACTTAAGTTTGCGGGCATATGTACTCATTTTATATGAAATGAACTATAAATATAACTTTGTACTTATTTTTCTATGAAATACCAATAAATTATCATATTTCGGATTTTTTTCTTTATTTGTATAGTAAGTTTTCATTTCTTATCAAATCTCATAACTGTAGGTCTACGGGAAGTATTCTATAGGATTTGATTACGCGGCTAATTTCATACAAAATGCAGTAGAATCGTATAAAATCATATAAAACCGTATCTTTTGATTGTGTTAACTTAAAAACTTGATTTTTCTGTGCTTTGAATATTTAAGTATAGGGTCCCTATACTTAAATATTTAATATTAACTTTAGCTTGATATCTCTACGTGATCTCCAGATAAATGGTCTTGACAGACGGAAAACGTGTTTTTTTTCTGATTAACTACTACAGTAATCAAATAAATATATGTATATCTTCTAAGTTTATATATATAAATGACAATATGTATATTATGTTAACAGTAGAAGAGACCCATTATTTTAATAAAAATGTTTTATATAATATTTATAAGTTTCTAGGTTCCCTTTATCTATCCTGCTATATGCGGGATACAGCGTGAAACTAGTAAAAAAAATATTATAATTTACTTACTTACTTTTAGAGTCAGAAGATGTATTGGAGTCAATAGATGAACTGAAAGAACGGCTGTCTTCCATGAAACGCATGATGGAAGAAAGAAAGGCAGCTGGATCCGGCACCAAGGACCTGTTCCAGGGCCACGCCAGGAGTCTCCAAGGAACCACCATGATTGACGGGAATTTTCTTAGCTTTGTCTTCGGAGGTTCCTTGGTTGTTATCATAAGTGTATCAGTCTACGCTTTTTATAACTTATACCATGCGGTTTTAAAGAAGTTCCCTTCCACCCATACAGAATTGTAAATTTATTTTTAATCCTGTAGGTCTAAGGTACATATCTTAATTGAATACCTTCTCTTTCTCTCGCACACGTTTTGTTATAAGGAGGAGAGTAACAGAATATGTTTGTGGGGTACCTACTCGTAGCCAAACGCTGAGTTTAGAAATGTTGGATGCCAATAAAATGTGATCAATTTCTTTTATAATTTATCGATATATTTGTTTTATTTCACATCCTTTATTATTTAAATAAATCAGTTTCACGCTGTATCCCGCACACAGCAGGGTAGGCAGAGGGAACTCCGTTACCCACTTTCTGCCGAATGCTGGAGGTATTGTGTGTTGAGTGGCAGAATTCAACGCCGCGTTTGTCCTCGACACCAGAGCGAAGAAATGGAAATATAATGGAAATTTCACATCCTTTATTATTTAAATAAATCAGTTTCACGCTGTATCCCGCACACAGCAGGGTAGGCAGAGGGAACTCCGTTACCCACTTTCTGCCGAATGCTGGAGGTATTGTGTGTTGAGTGGCAGAATTCAACGCCGCGTTTGTCCTCGACACCAGAGCGAAGAAATGGAAATATAAATTTAAGTAAATATTTCATCTCCTCGAGTGGGGATCGAACCTACAACCAGTCGGTTTTGCAGTCACACCTCGTGCCGCTGCGCCACGACTGGCCTCATTATTAAATAAATATAATAATATTAATTAAATAAAAATAAATAAATCAGCTTCACGCTGTATCCCGCACACAGCAGGGTAGGCAGAGGGAACCTAGTGTTAAGATATAAATTTAAGTATCCATCTCCTCGAGTGGGGATCGAGCCCACAACCAGTCGGTTTTAGATTCACTCTTTGTGCCGCTGCGCCACGACTAGCCTCGATATATATAATAATAATTAATTGTTTTATTTAATCGCTTGCTAGATGATTTCAACTTTACATAAATACATAAATGTTTAATTTAATCACTAGCTTGTATTCCGGCGTTAAGTTTCGCCACTTCACACGAAATGTCTTAAGAATACCGCAGAAAGTGGGAAATGAAAGCGTCCGAATAGGCATCCAAGTGTTTAAATTTTAGGTTTCCAGATCTTCTCTACCTGCCCTGCTATCTACGGAATACAGCGAGAAGCTAAAAAAACTTGTATTTAATTAAAAAAATAATTTGACTTATATTATAGTTTCATATATGTTCATATAATAATGTAAAAGATTATAAAAGTTAATGAAATATAAGAAAGACTAAAAAATTAAACTAAACTAAACTAACTTCACGCTTTATCCCTAGCGGGGTAGTCAGAGAGAACGGAGCGCCAAACGCTACGGTCTCTACATACCTCTTACGCCTCATCCACTGTCATCAACTTCTTCATATGCCCTCTGGCGGGTCCTCATGCTTTTTACGTGAGCTTCCACCTGTATTTTTGATACTGTGTATCGAAGGTCAACCGAGGTCTCCCCCTACCTCTCTTACCGCTCATCTTTTCCATCATAAATCTTTTTTGCTCATTCGTTCGACGTGCCCAAACCAGCTGAGCACGTTCTTTTTCATTCTCACCGTGACATCCTCGCTAGTACCTCCCATTCTGTGTACCTCTTCATTGCGGATTCCATCAGATAAGCTGACTCCGCATATCCTACGAAGAGATCGCATCTCCACAGCATTCATCTTTCTTTCATTCTTCTTCTGTAATACCCACGTTTCGCTGCCGTATAACAGAGTCGGTACCAAAACTGCATTGTGTACGGCCAAACGCGCAGCTGTGCTGACGTTTCGGCGTCTCATCAATGCAGCTAAGGCTCGGTTAACTCTGTTACCGGCCACAATACGCCTTTCCACATCCATCTCGTATCTTTCATCTCTACCAAACATACTTCCCAAGTATAAGAAAGACTAAATGATAAATAAACAGGATAAGAAATTAATGATTATTTGTTTATTTCTTTATATTTAGGCTTCTTGTTTATTTATATTGGGACAAGTGCGACTGTTAATGCGGCGGTTGTGGGTTTGATTCTCATCCATTTATTATTTCTTCGTTCTGGTAACGATTCAAAGCGGGTCGTTGAGTTCCACCACTCAATCTAAGCACAAAAACTCAACGGAGTGTCTTAAAGTTAGGTTCCTGGGTTCCTGGGTTGCCTACTATATGTAGAAACCTAAAAAAAACTATAAGTATATATTCTGTAATAAATATAATTAACCATTCTTGAAATCTCTAATTAAAATGAATTCAAAGCCTTTTATATAACTAGTTTATTATCGCGTGTGAATACTGACAGAATGTCCTTGTTAGTGCTATGTTCTTTTAGTATAATACAAAAAAAACCATTGAGACAAAGATGTGAGGTGTTGGACTGCATGCGTAGGTTCAATTCCTGAACGAGAAATGTATATTTTTAAAATATTTTATTTATTCATTTTTACCACCAATAGGTACTTCTAGATAGGTATATGGCTCTGTATTGATTATAAAATGTAGAAAGTCAGAAACCCAAGGTAACTTGTTTTATTTGGACCTTAGTGTTACAACATTCCTTTCCTGACTTTTTGGTCAATTTGAGATATTGCACGTTTAACTACGGAAATAAACGCCGCCATTTGTCTATCTGAGTATAGATCGAACTCACAACCACGGTATTTACAGTAAGGCGGTTTATTTATAAATAATATATATTAAATAATGCAAAAAAATATTTTGAATTTTCTTTTCATTGTATTATTTTAATTGATACATTTAGACGAAGTTGGCCATTTTTACCGTATCCCGTATGAAGGGTAGGCAGAGGGAAATCTAGTGATAAAACACTATTTTACTTACCGTCCGGAACTCAACGTAGCATTTTGTTATCTTACCAAAGCGAAGAAAATGAATGTGATGAATGATCTTTCACAGTCAAATGCTGTACTACTGCGCCCGACGACCTTACAATATTTAAAATATTTAATTTAATTGAGTAGATGTAAACGTCCAAAAACATTAGGTTATATATAAATATGTAGAAGATAGAGAACAGGACAGACCAGCAATTGCAAAATCTTCGTATGAGTGTGTAGCTGTGTATGGGATTCTTTTTAAATAACATTTTTTTTTTCAGCTTCACACTGTATTCTGCATATGGCAGGGTAGGCAGAAGTAACCCAGTGTTGGGACTTTCCGTTCTCCACTTTTCGCCGAATTTTCGATACATTTCGTGTTGAGTGGCGGAACTCAAAGCCGTGCTTTTTGCTTTGGTACCAGAGCGAATAAATGTATATATTAATAAATAATAATAAATATATTAATAAATATTAATTTATTCATCTCAGTGGAAATCGAACTCACAAACGTCGCGTAACAGTCACTCACATGAGCTTCTGCACCACAACGGCCTCTTTTAAATTACATGTTGGTGAATTACATTTATTTTGTATAAGGACTAGTCGTCGCCTTTGTTCGCGTGGACTTTAAAGCCCTGTTTCCACCGCGAGCGGAACGGACCTAGTAATAACTACGTTGAACAAGAGTAAACTGCATATTTGTATGTCCACCAACACATATAGGTTAGAAAAGACTGAGCGAGCTGAAAGGGTTGAAATGAACTCCCTCAGTTCTACAGGGCGGAGCGGACTATTACGGAGTCTGTTCAACTCACAATAACAATTTACATACTAACGTTTTTACACAGAGAGATTAGCGGTACAAATCGAACAAGTAAAATAGAGTTGAAATGGCGCTCCTTATTGCCATTGCATTGACAATGTAACAATCCTTTTAGAAATTCCAACCCGAAAAGTGCAGATGGGGGTTAAAATTTTGTTTAAGTCGAAAATTAAATTTCACACGATTTACATAAAACGAATTTACTTGAAATTGAGTTGCTTAAATTAAATTAATAATCATCCTTTATTTTAGCGGAGCAGACCTACTAAGGACTTCGTTAAACTTGTTATTTCCACCAATATATATAGTCGGGCGGAAAGAACTGAGCGAGTAGAAAACTATTTAACCGGATTAACCGCCTATATTTAGTATTACGCGATTAATCCGTTTAAATAAATAAATTTAAAATGTATAATAATCGTAAAAACCATAAATCTTACAAAACTCTTTGTTAATGAAAATGTAAACCTACTTAATATAAAAAAAGCCCGTTCCGCTTAAGCTATACGAGTATCTCTTTCGCAATGGATGCCGGGCTTTAGAGAACACACGTCCGCGTCACTCAATTGTAATTAGCACTACAATCAAAAGCAGATGTCAAAACCACATATCTATTCATTTGGTATTTCATGACGTTTTCACTTAACCGCGTAATAATGTTCAATGTTTGATTTAAAAAATAAATCAAATAAATCATCTTTACGCTGTATCCCGCACACAGCAGGGTAGGCAGAGGGAACCTAGTGTTAAGACACTCCGTTCCCCACTTTCTGCCGAATTCTGGAGGCATTGCGTGTTAAGTGGCAGAACTCAACCAGAGCGAAGAAATGAAAATATAAATTTAAGTAAATATTTCATCTCGTCGAGTGGGGATCGAATCCACAACCAGTCGGTTTTACAGTCACACTGGCTTCATATTTGATTTAATTACATATTTATATTATATCTAACAGGTCATGGTGCATCGGTACGGAATATGAGTGTAAACGTGACAGTTGTGGGTTCTATTCTCTTGATGGGGATTGAACTATTTTAATTTCTTTACTCTGGTAAAATGAAGTGAGGTGTTGAGCTCCGTTAGTCCACTCGCATTGTCTCATATTTGGGAAAAAGACGTGGAACAGAGTGTTTTTTCCTTGCCTATACTGTTATGCAAAAGCTAATAAAAATAAAAGTAAATATAAATAAAAATAAATTGAGGTCAGTCGTGGCGCAGGGGCACAAAGTGTGACTGTAAAACCGACTGGTTGTGGGTCCGATCCCCACTCGAGGAGATGAACAATTTACTTAAATTTATATTTCCATTTCTTCGCTCTGGTGTCGACGACAAGCGCGGCGTTGAGCTCTACCACTCAACACGCAATGCCTCCAGAATTCGGCAGAAAGTGGGGAACGGAGTGTCTTAACACTAGGTTCCTTCTGCCTACCCTGCAACGTGCGGGATACAGCGTGAAGCTGATTTTAATAAAAATAAACACATTTTTTTTATATTGTTACCAAAAAAAAGTTATATATATTTGTCATACAAAAACTTTTGAATGTTTTAAACTTATAATGAACTCAGTAAGAAAGTTTGTAATGACAATGTATATTATTTATTTTAACGTCTGTCTTCTCAAAATGTGGTTTTGGGCTCCGCCACAAAGAAATAATGGTTGTAGATAGGCAAAAAGTAAAAAAAAAGAAAATATCTCCTTTATAGTCTTCGTCTTAGTTTCTAGTCTTAGTCCGTAACTTTTTTTTTAGCTTGACGTTGCGTAGACGGAGCTAAGTGTTGAGACTCTTCGCTCCCCACTTTCCACTGAATTGTGTAGGCATAGACAGCGTGTTGAGTGGCGAACGAGGAAATAAAAATATTAAATATTTCATTTTCTCGAATGGAAATCCAATTCATAACCGCATCAACAGTCACAGGCTTATGTCCTTGCGCCACGACTGGTCTCATTTGTACATTAATACGTCTTACTTTAAAACAGACGGAAACAATAAAAACAACTTTTATAATATCGATTTGTTTTAAACAACCAACTGTAAAATATCATAAATTTTCCTTTTAAAATGGTAACATTACTTCTGTAAGTTTGTCCTAGTTGTGATACTACCGAATTGTATGTAAATGAATACTAGAAGTTAGTGAAGATATTTATAAATTTAAACATAAAGTGCCATAATTTTTTAAATTGCACTAATTTAAAGTTAATATTTAAAAGTTAAAATGAAATAATAATTTTTCGTTTACACTTCACACTGCTTCTGAATTCCCCTCATAACAGGGTAGGCAGGCTGAACTTAGTGTTAAGACACTCTGTTCCTATTAATATCCTTCCATTGCTCACTTTCTACTAAATTCTCAAGGCATTGTGTGTTGAGTGAACGGAAACGGAACTCAACGCCGCGAAAATTTCATCAGTTTCAAGGGGCATCGATTCGGTACGAATCCCGCTGCGTTCACATTTTATACGTATAAAAATATTTTTTGGCGATCCTTAAGCTAACTAGAGTCCCTACTCTTTACATCTTCTACTCCGCCTCTGTCTTTTTTCCGCATAGCAGGGTAGGCAGAGGGTACTTGAAAGAACTGTTAAGACATTTCGTTCTAACTTTTCGGCCAAATTTCAAAACGTTTCATGTCCAGTGGTGAAACTCAACCCCGTACTTTGTCTATCAAAGCGAGAAAATGAAAATAATTTAAATATAATCAAGTGAGTTTTCAGTCTAGTGCTAGGTATATCTTGTAAATAAAATCAAATAAATAAATAAATCAGCTTCACGTTATATCCCGCACACAGCAGGGTAGGCAGAGGGAACATAGTGTTAAGACACTCCGTTCCCCAGTTTCTGCCGAATTCTGGAGGCATTGCGTGTTGAGTGGCAGAACTCAACGCCGCGCTTAACCTCGACACCAGAGCGAAGAAATGGAAATATAAATTTAAGTAAATATTTCATCTCCTCGAGTGGGGATCGAACCCA